>CM046377.1:39396321-39668652 GCA_025413485.1 Ficus microcarpa | reverse complement strand
TGTGAAGTGATTTGCCTACAAAACTTTTTTGTAAGACCTAGTCCTGAGGACTGATTACAACCATTATTGTAGCAAACATAAGCATTTGTTCTGAAATAACAAATTGTAATTGTCGTGAAACAGAAAACCTCTCTTTTGAATATTTATTTATATATGTATTTATTTTTTCAAGTAGAGCAAGAAGCGTGCGATAGTTAATTTGCTTTGAGCATCATATCATGTGCGCAAAAGATCAGTCAACTTTGTATTTTTAGCAAGATAGTGTGGTATCTGACGTTTCAGTTTTCCATTGAATTGATTGTGATAGTTTCTCTTTTCCACTGAACAGATGATGGAATACATTCAGAATTATAATTCCTCGAGTGTCAAGGAATTGTTTCTCTTTGTGGCTTACACCCTCAAACGTCATGGCAACATCTCCGATGCACCAGCTGCACTCTGCACTGTAGACATCGTGTAAAGGGCGAAAAATGTAAAAAGACTGTTTTTCATTACGCCAAATATAAGGTACGTGCACCTGCCGATATTAATTTGCAACATTTCGAACAACCAACAAAGATACGTTACTGGCTTACTTTATCTCAATTCCACTGTTGTAGACCCGGTTATGCTTGTGGACTTGTGGTTTATGAAGCTCTATTATGCGGTGGTCGTCGGGGTGCGGCGAAATGCTCATTTGGAGAAGTGCAAGGTGACGTATCCGAGGGACAAGATGACAAAAGTTTGAGGGAAAGATTTTACAATTTCTCAGCGAATGACTTGTAATGGATAGGGCATTTGTATATTTTTTTAAGAAGTATGTGGTGAGAGAGAGAAATTAAAATGCTTGGTGGTATGGTCTCATAACAAACTTGTTGGTTTCCCCTTTGGTGTAATGGCACTATGAAAACTGTTGATGCTTCAATACATATTTATATATATATATATATATGGACAGGTGTTCTATCAACTCATTTTTACAAAAGAAATGTTTTATTCTGTCTTCCAAGAAAATGTTGGTCTTGTGAGTTCCATTCCGCAATTTACTTGAGAATCCTTTGTTCAACGTTATACAGGCAGATGGTTGACTTGGAAATTGGATGACCAATAGAATCATGCCACATGGTCCGGATCGGACAAATAATCGTGGTTATGGTTTGGGTCGTCTCTGTGGAGCATCACATGATCATGGCCATGAAAAGGGCACGTCAGCAAAAAGGAGAGGAGACAACTATTTGTCGAGTGGGCAATTCGAAAATGATGAATCTTTACAAGAATTGGCCAAATTCATTTCTGTAGCCCCTATGAAACATATTGAGTGCGACAGTTGCATTATCTAGGAAGAAAATTTGAAAAAAAAAAAAAAAATGATTACAACAAACACCTGGGCCACCATGTTCTACATACAGGCTTCGGCCTTGCATTAATCAATTATGTTTTATGTTCTATATTGAGTGAAAGCAGGGGAGGAAACGGGGTGAGTGAAAAAAATAAAAATAAAAATAAAAATTTTCAATCCTTCTTTAGCTAAGTTATGGAATTTGAGCGATTTCCACCAAATTTTTGTGCAACGACTGTGGCTTCGAGAAAAATGGGCAGTGGTCACTGCCTTTTATCTTGAACACTCCCTCCGGTGGGTTTTCCCTCACTAGCTTTTCTTGGACGTCTGGCGAAAGCGCGTGATCATCCAGCGTCTGGATGAAGAACCGACGGCCAGTCCCGTAGTTTTCAGGTGATAACGACAGTTTCTCCATGATGGGTCCTAGTGGCATTGGTCTCATTGATACCATAGCCAAAGCAACATCCTGGAATAAACCAAAATCGGTCGTGAAGTTACAAACAAACTGACGAATATGTTCAATCAAATTAAGAGAGATCAGGAAAGTATGCGATTTAGAAAAAAGGACCATACATAAGAAATAAGAAAAATGCAGAACGCAATCCAATATGATCGAACCAATTTTTAAGGAGTGAAGGGGGTTACAAAATTCGTCCTGAATTAGACTTGGTATCACTAATGATGTTTAGCCATGCACGGGGAGGTCTATTTGAAAATCAACCGTCCAAAAGTGTACTACAATAACTCATCCTACAATTTGACAGAGAAGAGTAGAAAGCAAGCATGTATGAATTTTTTCTATTTTCATCATTACACTGCTTGTGGAAAAACAAAAACAAGAAACAAAAACAAAAACACAAACACACATCTTTACTTGTAAGGTACCTTTGCTGGGGACTGATTGAAATATAAGCCTTTCATCTGCTCTTTCTCAAACATGAATCCTGTGGGAGGTTTGTCCTTTCCATTCCCATGAATCAGAAACTGGGATTCTTGCATGAATAGTTCTGCGGATCCAAGCTATAACAAAAAGATCCCTCTTTGAGTATAGGTGAATAGAGAACTTAAGAATGAAGCTAGTTTTAGAAATTGCGAAATTGTGTTCGCGTGAGTGATCAAAAAAAGAAAATTTTCAAGATATTTGAACACAAGTTTTCCTCAACATTTCAACTAGATCATGTTGTGGATAATTACAGACTGAACCCTCTGATGGACTTCTTCATCTCAAGTGCATTAGCCACGGCAAACTACAGTTGGTTAAGTGACATCACAAAATTCTACGATGAATTTAATAGAGGTTAGGGAGCTTATTTCAGTTTTTGAAGAAATAGCCAAACGTAGATGATATCAAGTCATCTAAGCAACATTACAACATAAAGTGCATGAATTTGTAAATTCATAGTAGTTGGAAATTTGTACAAGCATTTCAACAATTTTATATCATTTTGATTTCATAGTCTAAAAATTTCATAAACCTCGGGTTGATGTAATCCATATTAGTCATTTGCTCATTCAGAATGAAAAGATCCCAACTCACTCTGAACAGCTCAATACCAACCGCAACAGATTAACAAAAAATAAAACCTACCTCTTCTGCAAACACATCAAATGGTCGCTGGCTGTCAGATACCATTGTAGCACAGAGGAAAACTGCTTTCGAAATCTTTTTGGGAAAATGTTCCATCGCATAAGAAACACATGCACCTCCACTACTGTGACCAACCAGAATAACCTACAAGAACATCAAGCATTATGGATTCTACAGAATGTAGACCAGCACAGCTCTGTTGGATAAACAAATTACACCATGTAAGGCCATCTTCTAACCTGTTCATCCTCAGGAAGGTTTTGTAGAAAATCAATCAATGGTTTTGAGTACTCGGCCAATGTAGCAACAGTATTGGTATCTGTCAGATTGATACCAGACCCTGTGAGATCCAAGGCAGTGGGTAATAGTCCCGTTTCTTCCAACAAAGAAATCGTTTTGTACCAACACCATGCTCCGAACCCCTCTCCATGTATTAAAACAAATTTTTTTGTCTTGAGATTTTCAAGAAATTCAGGTACCTATATAGAAAACATAAAGAAAGCACCTTCACTTAACATGAAACATGATTAAAGTATTTCACACGCCAAACAAATATATGCATGCCGGAACAGTTCTGATGGTAATGGTTAGACTTGTTAAGAACCAGACGCCCCAAACATCAGTAAAAACTAAGAAAAAACAAACAAACAAACAAGACACAAGATTTACAATGGTTCACCCTTAATGTGAAAGCTGTGTCCACTTTCAGCCACTACATAATTTGACTACCGGGAAGAAGAAGAGTACAAGAAAATCTCACACTCACTGTGCTACTTCAACTCACATGATGGTGCTAATTAGGCTCCACACACTGGGCAATTCTAGCGGTTAAATTTAACCAAGTTGTTTAAGAGGTGTAGTACGTGCACATTAATACATCGGGCTCCACTAGAAATGGAAAGTAAAGCTTTTTCAAGTTCTTTTATAGGAAGGAATTACAATAATGTTAATGGCCTGAAAATGCCTCCTAATTTCGTATAACTTTGTATTGTTTCCACTTCTCTCCACACCACATAGAGCCATTTAAATAACTTCATACCACAAAGTTAGCCACTGGTGTCCAACTAAGTTCATACCACGTTATCCACGTTACAGTTTGACAAACTCAAACCTAATAAAATACTTGGTACACTTTTCCTCTAAACGACTCACACAGCAGAAAGCAAATAAGAGACAGAAAGAAAGATAGCGTGGGCGGTTGAAGAAAGAAAAAGGAAAAAAGGTTAAGTCTTCGCACACCTTTTCCCTTAGATTAAGAAAACTAACTTAAAGATTAAGACTATTAAATAAAGAAATTTAAATTTATTACAACTTTGAACGAGCCATAATCAAGTATTCAAACTCACTTTAAGACACTCTTTTTCTAGTCCTTAAACCTGACTTTTTTTTTTTTGAATTTATTATAATTAGCTTACTTTTCCCAACCTGACTGTTTACAAAAGGTACTACCAAATAAAGTTCATCACTTTCTGGCTTTACAGATCTCAATCTTCAAAACCCAGTTTTAATAACAGATCTAATAATTGAAAAAACCTCTAATTCGAATCATAATTGAACAATCAGAGAGAGAGAGGGGAGAGAGAGAGGGGAGAGAGAAAGAGAGAGAGAGAGAGAAGATACCTGTTTGCCGTTGGCTAAAGGATCGGAGGAGAGATTGGTGTGGCGGCGAGAGCTGGTGGAGCCAATCCTGCGGGACATGGATCCGTCGAACCGCTGGGAAAGCTGGTGCTGGTGAAGCGCCATGGACAGAGCTTGTCGGTGCAAGAACTCCTCGTCGGCGAGGAGTTTCCTCTGCGACCGGTTCATCCTCTTGCTTCTCGATCCATTATTGTCTTTCGTGTCCTTCCTCGACATGCAAATGAACCGATTGCCCATCCCGGAGAAAGAAATCAATCCCCCTTTTGGGACGATCAAAAGGGAAGACAAGGAATTCAAGAATCTTGCGAGAAAAATATTGATTTAAAAAATGCTCTGGTCGGCAACAGGTCTGTAATTGTATAAAAATGAAAAATCACTATTTTTAGTAGTAGCAGTAGTAGGTAAGGAAAATAGGGTAGAGATGAGAGAGAGAGAGGGCCTAATCCGTTGAAATGCTGTAATAAATACTATAAATGTCAATTGCAACTGAATTTGGTAGTGGAGTATTTAATGTTTTTTGTCGCGGCGGTTGAAGAGACTGTAATAGTTTCCTATGCTTTCTATCCTTCTCTGTCTACAAAAGTAAAATCAGTTTTTAGCTTACCGAGTGAGTTCTATGTATAGATATACTGATATATAAGTGTATTTATTTAGAGATTTTTGAGGTTACCGAAAGTGGGCAAAGTGACTTTAAGGTTTGTCTCTAGTGAGTTTGTGTCGTCGTCATCATCTTCTCCTTCTTCTGACTTTTACGCAAATCTGCTGTTAAAAAAAATTTAAAAAAAAGGATTTAGTAAGACAGTTTTTTTTCTGACAATTTCATAATTGTCCAATGAGGTGCTGACACGTGGCATTTCTTTTTTTTTTGGGGGGTCGGGTCACCGTCGTCGTTCTGAGGTCAAGAGTGGACAAAAATTTTTCAGGCAGCGAGCGGGGGACGAGTGTCGCCGCTAACCGTTACACGCGGCGGCGTTTACGGCTGAGTTTACGAAAGTGCCCCCTTCGACTGACGACACGTGGGGACCCAGGAGAGGTTGTGGTTTGTTTTAAAATGGATGGCAGGGTCCGAGATTTCGACCCCTTTTTTAGTTGCCAAAAAATGGATCTCAACTCAGTGACAGACAGGTTGCCATTCCCAAATCCAATCAACGAAACCTGCTATTTTGACTTATTGGTTCTTTTTTTTGTTCTTGAATGAAAATAATAATAATAATAAGAAAACGGGATCAAGTTTCCATGTTCGGACAATAATGTTCCTAATATTCAGCAAAAAAATAAAAATAAAACTCTAAAAAAAAGAAAAAGAAAAAGAAAAACATGTTCCATGGTACCCATAGTTTGGCTTAAATAGACCATCTTATTATTACTGCTGGAATTGCAAAACAATAACGTTTTTTATTATTTTGTGGAAGGTCAATCGTTGGATTGATCCTTGAATTTTTAAGTAGGTGAGAATTTGATTTTTAAACTTTATTTTTTGATAAAAGTACTCATGAACTTTTAAATAGGTGAGATTTTGATCCTTACTCTATTTTTTGTTGTTAAAATACCTCTAAACTCTTAAAAAAATGTGTGTTTTGGTCCTTACATTAAATTTTGGACTAAGGTGGAGGAATGACAATGGTGTGACACCAATAGAAGAGGTCACCCAACTAACAGAGTACGAGAACAGGTATTTGTTTTTGAACAAAAGTATTCTGTTACCCTAAAAAAATAAATAAACTCAAAGTAATATCCAACAAAAATTATCTTTATAAATTAAAAAAAAACTCATAAATCTTTAAAAACCAGGAAAAAAGAAAAAGATAAAGAGAAAAATAATATTGTTTATTGTGAAGAGAAAAATCAGTTAAAAAAAAAAAGACAATAAATAAAAACCATCTTTTATTTATCTATTTGTAAAAATTTATTTTTTCTAATTACTTATAATTTGGTGTTTTTTTTTAGTTCACAAAAGATTATTTTTTGTTAAGGATTTTTTGAACTTATTGAATTTTTGCAGTAATATAGTACTTTTGTTCAAGAAATGAAGTCCTTTGTCATTTTTTATAAGCTGAGGCGACATCCTCCATCAATGTCACTTTACTGTCATATACCACCGTCCTTTAAAAAATTAATGAAAGGACCAAAACACATATTTTTTTAAGAGTTATGGGGTATTTTGACCAAAAAAAAAAAAAAACCAGGGACCAAACTCACCAATTTTAGAGTTCAAGGGTATTTTTATCAAAAAATAAAGTTTAGAGACCAAACTCTCACATACTTAAAAGTTTGGGATCAATATAACAAGTCACCCTATCGTGGGAAAGTTTCTTTCAGCTGTCACTGCAAAGATTAATGCAGTTGCAGTAATTAGTTCTTTTCCTCTTCTCTTTTTTTTGGTTGCTGAGCAATACTTGGTTCAAATTCTTGCGTCGTTTGCTTTTTTTGTTTATGTTTATATATATATATATATAGAGAGAGAGAGAGAGAGAGAGAGAGAGAGGAATTTGAAGTAGACGTAATAAATCTTTATCCAAGATATATTTAGTGCTAGACTACATACATGATCTTGTTTTTCTGTATAAATTTCTTCTTAGGACTTGCTTATGATCTTCTATGAGGGCCATCACAAATTGAAATGATAAATGTAACATAACATTGATTCATTCAGACTTTGTTTGGTATTTAAATTTAATTTCAACTAAACTGTACTTTTTAACCTTAATTTATCTTTTTCTAGAAAGTCAACAAAATTTATAACTAGTTTTTAAAAAGTCAACTGATTTCAACTTAAAAATTTAATCTCCAACCGGTGAACCAAACGCAAACTCAGTATTACAATAACCTATTTGAATAATCAAATTGAATCATATTTCTCAATCTATAAATTGAGAATCTATCGCAAATCTAATCCAAATGGGTGCACGGGAGAGAAAAAGAACATTATATAGTTCAAATTTTGGGAGAGGGTTTACACTGTTAATCGAAACTAGACAAGATGATTCCAACTTTCCAAGTGCATATTTGCCCAACGAAGGCTAATCTTCTTCAATTAACATGAGACAATTAAAAGCCAAACATCTTTTCAACATCAGTAATTACCTCCAATGAATATCAAATCACGTTTCTCGATTAAGGTGGACCACAACAAAAGCCTATGTTCTAATTCCAAGCTCATGATGTCAAATTAATGGCTAATAATTAATCTCTGTCAAATTGTCAAATATTCCACCTCGACAGAAGACCCCCCTTCATTAAAAATCCATCCGTAAACAACCGGACTATCATATATATATATATATATACACACTATCATAGATATATATATATATATGTATATGAACTTTTCAACGTAAGCACATGCTTCATAAAGTTATACACCTCAAATTTTCAACCAAAAAGAGACATACGTATTAAATACACTTTATGTGTGTGCGTGTGTGTCGCATGCATGAGTAATTATAAAGTAAAAACAACGCATTAAGACAAGACAATGCTCAAAAGGGAATAATAGAGTTTACTTCATATTTAAACTATATCAGTAAGTAGAGAATTCACATTGTCTAACGGAAAAAAAATTCCATCAAGGCCAAGGCTCGTGGGTTATATATAAATTACTAACTTTTTCCCTGCAAAACTACAACATAAAGGCTAATTTAGAAAGAAACAAATAATTGGTTCAAACACGACGAGTCTCAGGAATTAAATATATCAAATACCATGATACAGCAAATCTATGCCACAAATTCAAATGCTAATTATGTCAAAAGCCCTAGCAAGAGAGGATTGTGAAACTGAAAACTAGAATAGTTCAAATTGTACACAAAATAGTAGAGCATCCAGAGCCGACTGCCCGGCATTAGTTTGAAACAGATTAACGGGATGTTCTGCTCATCCATCATTCGAGCAAATAAAGCTTTCCTGGTGATGCGACGCCTGCTGGCCTCTTACGATGGCACTGCACATGAATTCAAAATTGGTTTAGTCCCAAAAAATGACACGAGAACTTCCCAAAAACCCAACTAATAGAGGTGAAAAAACAATCACATAAATTTAAAAAATAAAAAATTTGAGGACATACTGTATGTAGACGTGTCAATCTGCTCAGGAAGCTCCTTTATATCCACCTCAAACCTCTCCTGAACCTGGATTTACAAAATCTCGGCTTAGCCACTTACAGTACAAAACAAAAGAGATGAGAGAGGCGAACGAGGTTTAGAAGAAAAAGTCACATACATCATTGAGCACATCAGAATCAGCGGCGGAAGAAACAAATGTGATGGCAAGTCCCTTGGTGCCAAACCTACCAGCTCGACCGACCTGTCAAGATTTTAGCAACAGGTTAAAATTCAACCCAAAACAAGCGTACTAATGAATGAATTTTCAACCAGCTTTGCCAAAACAGACACGTGCAGCCTGTCTAGATAGTAAATGATACGCAATAACATAAACGTCAATCATAAAATCATACCACACTCCTAATGGCTAAAACGGAATGATCAGACAACAAAACTATACATATATCAAGCTTCTTTTTTTTCACTTGCACCAACAGTAACAATCACATAACAAAATAAACTTCTAGTGGGGAGAGACAGAGCACAACTGAAGGAATTACTAAATAGAAATTTGGAAGGCATTTTGTTACAAATTCAAAGTTTAGAGAGAATATAAAATTTGTCACTTTTTTTTCATACCCTCTCCATAATTCATTTAAATTGATGGGGATGGGGCAGGTTTTCCCGTCACCATTTCGGGGTATTCACACGGTGCCCCATTAACCCTATTATATATTTTGATCACAAGAAAACTAAAAACTAAAATTTAAAACTAAAAAATAAAAAATAAAAATGCATATGAGACTTTAAATTTAAAAAAATAAAAGTTATAGTATTCAATTTTTAAAGCCCTCTTTAGGACCTGCAATTTGAAATATTTCGGAGCTTTTTCAATCTTGTCAAGATTCCAATAACTTATCACAGTGTTCTCATCCACAAGCACCCTACGTATCTAGGTCAAAGTTTCTCCTTTATTTTTTTTAAATAAGAAACAAGGTACTTAAATGATTTATTATTAAAAAAAAAAAAAAAAGGGTCCTCAAAAAAAAAAAAAAAAAATCAAGACTCAAGAAAATTTATTAAAAAAAAAAAAAAAAAAGATTAAAAACCAATCTCAGTATAAAGGATCACGAAAGCCTTACATAATCAAATCCCATCCCCAACAAACCAGAGAACTAATTCGCAAAGCCCTATTGGAAAACTAACAAAGCTGCCAAATCACTATCAGCGAAAATTTGTTCTATCTCTAAAGCAAGCTATCAACCACGTTAGACAACAGTCCACAGCGCATTCCACCTTTTTTTTTTTTCCCCAAATTTTTTTTTTTTTTTGGGGGGGGGGGGGGGGGTGTGGTGGAAGACCGCAACAAGGTTGAAATTGAAAACTCTTAGCAAGGAAGCAGATACTAGTGCTACTCTAAAATCAAAATAGATTATACAAACAGAAACCTACCCTGTGCAGGTAAGTGTCAGCTGAATCTGGCATATCATAGTTGATGACAATGTTAACACGTTCAATGTCAATTCCTCTGCCAACCAAATCTGTAGCAACGAGAATCCTATTCTGGCCCTCCTTGAAACCCTTATAGCGCTTCAACCTACAAAAGCAGACCATTTATATAAATAACTACGGCTACAGTAGAACCAACTATTATTTATTTAAGCAAGAAAACATCATACTAGAAATCATATCGACATCTTTAGAAACACCATAATCGCACGTAACGATTTACAAAATTTACAAACCGCTAGTGAAACACAATAATCGTACATAACATAAAATATATGGAAACAAAATCAATGCAAGAAGTTATGAAAAAGAAAGCTAGGCACTCTGCACATTTCAGTAGCACGTTGGAATAGTAAAACATAATTTAGCACTCTCAAAACCTTTTTGTAGTCCCAGTCAAAACAAGCAGTCAAATAGGTCTAAAAAAACAAAATTATAGGAAAATAAATGTAAAAGTTAAACAACAACCTCCACCCAGGACAAGTATCTGGAGTACGCTTCAGAGTTTGAAAAAGAAAAATACAAAAAAAAAAAAAATACAAAACAAAACAAAACAGAAATTCTACCATTAAGAGACTACTAACAGAAACCAAAAAAATTTCAAAACACATATCACGGAAGACAATCAAATAAAAATTTTACGGCAAATTTTGTTTACCGTCTCAAATGGCGGCCACAACAAACATGCATATACTAATTAATATTAAAACGTTTTTTTTGAACTAGTAAACCACATGCTACATTAAATAAGATAAAACTGCAGCAATCAAATTAACTAAATAGCTGAGGCAAAGAATAAAAAATATCAAGGCAATTACTAATTAGAAGCCAGTTCGAACCTTTCTTCCTGGGACATGCCAGAATGAATACATATAGAGGGAAAATTACACTCGGAGAGCAACTTGTTCAGCTCGGCTGCTCTGCTCACACTTTTAACAAAAATAACAACTTGATTGAAGTCCAGTGCATCAAGGAGGTCATTCAACTTGCGGTTTTTCTCCGACTCACTTAACTTGATGTAGTGCTGCAGTTCATACAAAGATTACATTCATATCAAGTTGTCAACAGCTCAGAAAGCATCCCAGGTCCAGGATATATGTATATATATAAATATACCTGTACAAGCCCATGCAGGGTCAACTTGGCCTCGTCGTCAACATAGATTTCCATAGGCTGAAAGGAACAAATGTCATATTAAATCATATTAGGAGCCTTCCTCAAGCTAATTGAATCCAGAACGAAATGAATGATGGCGTGCATCCCTTGAATCAAGATGCTGGTCCATCTCTTTTGTCTCCTTGAAGATACTTTTCTAAGTCACACCCAAGCAAGCACCACTGACGCTCAACCCAATCTATTAAGCAATTGACAGCAGACTGTGCGGCAACCGCGAACTCACCCTCCTTCCTTCCCTTCCCTCCCCACCCCTCTCCCCCATATAGACCCCAGGCAACCAGCAGGTACCGTTGACTATAAACTAAACCCAGGTCAAACACCCATTGCTATCCTTAGAAGAAGCCTAATTGGAAAATATAGGAAATGGAGAGAAGGGAGAACAGAAAAAACAAAAAAAGGGACGAACACGACATAATGATCCCACAATTGTCAGACTCCTAAAACGTAGCACCTATTCCATGTTCTTCTCACTCCCAGAGTACACCCTAAGAAACAGCAATTCCCATGATATGACTGAATAAAACACTGATGGCAAGAAAATAGCGAGGGAACCACCACATTCTATGTTTTTACAAAACTCTTGGATAAAGCGGGATTATGAAAAAGAGACTTCAAAATTGAGTAGTACTGGCCATGGAACATTACATCTTGCATAAATTTCTTGCAAACCGGTCGAATTTCTTTGCTTAGTGTTGCAGAAAACATCATGACTTGCTTATCATGTGGTGTCATCTTGAAAATTTCTTGCACATCTCTCCTCATGTCTGCAGTACAAAAAAGATTGGGAAAATTATGAACCATACAATGACATAAAGGGAATAAGGGGTTATGACTTTACTTTTTTCATATTTAAACAAAAAAGAAAAAAAAAACGAAACGAAAGACAATTTCGTACCAAGTGATTCAAGCATCTTATCACATTCATCCAGAATGAAATGCCTCACGTTCTTCAAGGAAAGATCCTTGTCTCTGGCCAGTGCGAGTATTCTCCCAGGAGTCCCAACAACAATATGGGGGCATTCGTTTTTCAGTAAATCCTTGTGGAGTTTGATATTGACACCACCATAAAAGACAGCAACCTTGAGATCAGGTAAGTACGTACTGAACCTCTCGAACTCATGACAGATCTATCACAATCATTGAATAACCAAAGTCAGGTACTAGATAAATCCAGTAACACAGTTGCAAGCAAAACATAAACGATTCTCCAAAAGTACCTGGTAAGCCAACTCTCTGGTATGACACAGAACTAGAGCAGAAACTTGGCCTGCCACAGGGTCGATCTGCTGGAGGCTTGACAGAACAAAAACAGCAGTTTTTCCCATTCCAGATTTAGCTTGACATATGACATCCATACCCAGGATTGCTTGAGGGATGCATTCATGTTGCACTGATGAGGGAACCAAAGAAAACCGGATCGAAGGAACCATTCGTAAGTAAAACATAACCTCCCGATCATTTTTATTCAAAGGTTTTACCAAACCATACCAACTCTCGAATTCGAGATAATGATAGTAGTACATTACCTGAAAAACATAAAACCAAATTAGTAAAAGCAATCAATTAAATCAAGTAAATGAATAGAAAGGGATAAAGAAAAAGAGGGGGGAGTTAAGATTGCTAAAAACTAACATGAATGAAACCCCACAAAACTCAGCATGTTCAGTGCTTTAATGCAAGCATGGAAACATTAACGTGCACTTCTTCAACATAAATAAGTGACACAAGTAACCGCATTTATAAAGACTAATGGAATCTCAGACGCTTCATTCAACTTGTAATTAATAATGACAGAAAAATACAGATGAAAAAACTCCCTAGCGCTCTGATGCAAAGACACGATCTAGTAATCGAACGAAATAAGTAAGAAAAGTTGCCTTCAGAAGGATGCTCAAACCCCGAGTCAACAATAGCTCGAAGAAGCTCTGGCTTCAAAAGGAAGTCTCTGAACCCTGAACTGTGTATTCCAACATATCCTCTGAGGAAAAACAAGAATGAACAAACAAAGTCAGCAAAAAGTAGGATCACCAAGCCATCCAAAAAAATATGAGCAAAATCTCAAATTCCATTGAGATTTGTCAAATTTTACTAAGTCAGTTTAACCAACCGACGATATATTCCTATAAAATCCCAAAGTATACTTCAATTTTTTTTCTATGTCACTCGATTTTTCACATAAATTACTAATTCATTTATAAAAAAATCTACTAGACTTTTCGCTGCGGGAAACCAAAAAAGAAGCAAACTTTCTACTTTTTCAATGAATCAAACAAGTAAAATTTGCAGAAAACTCACTTCTTAGGGGCTTCGCCATTAACTTTAGCGCCGACGGAGTCGAGGGCCTTGTCATCCTCTTCTTCATAGTCGACGAGCTCTTCGTCGTAGACATCGTTGTCCCTGGTTTCGCCCATTTTCTGCAATTGAATTCGAATCAGAAAAAATACCAAAACCAATAAGTTCAGATTTCGCGCAAAACCTCCATCACAGATCTCGTTGGAAATTAGGGTTTCGAATTGAAAACCAATCGCCAAAAGTGGATTAGGGTTTCGTGAGAAGGAGAAGAGAAGAATACCTTCAGCGAGAGGGTGCGAGAGTTGAATTAGGGTTAGGGTTTTGGCGAGTCTGCAAACGAAAAGGTTAGCTGCTGAAATAAACAATTTTGGAAAAAAGGACTTTGTGCGAAGACCCCGGAGACCTCGATGAGAGAAGAAAGAGAGCAAGAGTGAGTTTAGAGAGTGGCCGGTTGGATTAAATAGACGAGCACCGGTGTACATAAAAGAACTTGACTATGATTTGTGTTCAATCTCAAATTTTTCATATCAATTTTTATCTTTTTCTAAAAAAATTTTTTATCTTTTTTTAAAAAATTTTTTATCTTAATAATCAAAAAAAAATTATTATTAAAACTTAAAATTTTCAAACTCAACTAACGAATCAAACGAAACCAAAGAGGACGGTAATTCTTGATATTTCCGAAAAGGCCCTTACATGAGATTCTGCTGATATTTTTCAGATTACTTTCAGAAATGATTTTAAATCATATCACAAGTTTTAGGTTCCGTTTGGTAAAACGATTTGAGTTGAAATTTTTAAGTTTGAGTTGATTGACTTTTTAAAAACTAATTATAATTTTTTTGTTGACTTTTCAGAAAAAGATAAAAACTGAAATAAAAAAAATTTTGAGTTTAAGATGTAATGCCATTATATTTGTCTCTGATTTTTAATTTTACTCATTATATTTACTTAAATTTTTATATTTTTACGCTCACGGTCACTTTATAAATATTCTGAAAAAATAAAAATTGAACATGTTCACACTACTGTAGCTTTATTTATGGGTGGTCATAATTAGACATTCTTTCGAGAGAAACGATATCACAGTCATTAACATTCTGAAGTAAATTGCGTTAGCTTTCGTTTGGTATATTAGTTCTAACTCAAATTTTCATTTCAGTTTTTATCTTTTTCTAAAAAGTCAATCAACTCCAATTTAAAAATTTCAACGCCAACCATTGAACCAAACAAACGCTTAGTTTACCATTTTTATTCCAAAAACTTAAGTTATTAGAAGATAGACTATTAATAGTTTAATATTTCAACACTCATCGTCACATACAAGCCAAACATGAGTAAATTTGCGAATAAATATTAATTTTGAAAGCCCAACACAAATATTTAATCATCCCGAAATATATTAAAGGCCCAACACGTGATCATATCATTAAAGAGATTAAATTGTGCAACTTTAGGAATTCGAACTTATGACCACCCGTTCCGATACCATCTTAACAAAAAAAGAAGATAACAGTTTTTTTTTCTTTGTTAAGACTGGTTTGCATATGAAAGCTATCTAAATAATTGATGATCAATTAAAGTCAATTTTGCGAGGCTTACGTGAATTTGAGCCTGACATGTGAAGTTTTTGGAAATCAATCTACTATGAAATTCATGTGAACTTGAGTCTGGCATGTGAGACTCAAAGTGGTTCTCAAAGTTTTGAAGGCAAATTGGGAGGCACTAACTTGAGGGGGTGTGTTGGAATTTAAGGTGATTGTTTACTCATTTAGAAGATTTATTTAATTGAAATAAGATTGTGTTTTTTAAGATAATTTTCTAATTAGTTTCCTAATTTTCCGATTATTAGTTTCCTAAAATAGTTTAATTTGTGCTCTAATAAAATGTACCTTTTTTTGTTAATTGATGATGAATTATTTAGAGAAAAAAAATAGTATTATCTTTTTTTTTGGTTAAGAAATTGTACTTTTGTTAAAAGATAGGATGAGCCATCGTACATATTTTGGAGTACAATTCATCAAAAAATAATAAAAGTATGATTTTAGGAATACTTTCTCGTCCGGTATTTGGCCCTCCGACAGGGAGAGAGAGAGACTAGTTGGTATAAATATCATTCGTGTCTAACAAAACCGAAGTGTCAGATACGAGAGTGGGCCTACGATTTTAATCTTAACCAAAATTAATTACCAAAAAAAATCTTAATTAAAATTTATGTGATCTTAACGCTTTCAATTTTCATTCAGTTTTAATAAAATTAGGCAAATGAGCCATTTGTCTAATAGTTAAAAAGTTCAAGATGATCTAACGTGCAAAATTAAAAAGTCAATAAACAACGTGAGATTGGAAATATAATCAAATAATCATTTGTGAAAATAACTTGTTTTCTTACTTGGGGGTTTTTCTTGAGGATTAAAGTTTGGATATTTAGCCTCCATTTGATATTTAAGTTTAACTTAAACTAAATTATACTTTTTCATCTTAATTTTTGTCATTTTCTGAAAAATCAACAAAATTTATAACTAATTTTTAAAAAATCAATCAACTTCAACTTAAAAATCCTATCTCTAACTAACTTACCAAACGAAAGTTTAGGGTTTGTTTGGTGAATGAGTTTGAGTTGAAAATTTTTGTTGACTTTTCAGAAAAAATAAAAACTTTTTCAGAAAAAGACGAAATTTTTTCAGAAAAAGATAAAACTAAAATGAAAAAATATAGATTGAGTTAAATTGTCAACCGAGACCTTATTCTCTGTCCGTTTGGTACATTAGCTCAACTTCATTTAACTCAAAATTTTTTTTATCTTTTTTCTAAAAAGTTTTTTTCTTTTTCCCAAGAAGTTTTTTATCTTTTCTGAAAATTCAAAAAAATTTACTATTACAATTAAAATATTTCAACTCAAACTATATTTTATTGTTTTGGGTGAGGACAGTATTAAATTAGACGGCTACAAGAGCGAGTATCCAACAACATGGATCAAGCGGTGAGCCCACGGGCCCAAAACCCATACCTTGGAGCCGTTCGTTTCGCTTAATTTCTGATCCGAATTCCTATCGTTGCAAAGACTGACTGGCCAATCCGTGACTAGAACGCGAATGGTGTTAAACTAAACTAGCTTCTTTTTTTTTTTTTTTTTGTATTTTTTTTTTAATGGCCAACGCTCTCTGCTCAGCGCCTCTAAGCTCCTGCAACGCCACAGCAAACCCAGGTCTAACTTTTTTCCTCCTTAATTATGCTCTTTTAACTTCGTTTCTCTTATATTCTCTCTACTTACATATATAATACGATCCGTCTAGACAATCATTTTCATCGTACCCGTCAAAATCTTGTCGGAAAACACAACGTCGTACTAAACTCTCCAGACGCAAGATTTTGCCACTTTAAAGCCAAGGTTCTTCTGTTCTTCTTTTTTTCTTTTCTTTCTTTTCTTTTTTTCTCTGGCTTAAATGTTGGACGCTTCATGAGTATTGAGATTTTGTAGTTGTTGTTGATAGGCGGCTAAAAGCGACAAAGATAGAGACAAAGACAAGAAAAAAAGCAACAAAGACAAGAAACCAAAGAGCATGATATGTGCTGATTGTGATGGAAATGGTAAAAGCTGAATTTGGAAAGAGAGTGCGTCAAAGAAATGAAAGAAAGAAGAGTAGATATTAATCAAAGCATATGATATTAATTAATGTTTATGTTGAAATCCCCAGGTAAAGTTTTGTGCTCTCAGTGCCAAGGAAGTGGTGTGAACTCGGTTGATATCTTCAATGGACGCTTTAAAAAGGGTGATTCTTGTTGGATTTGCGGGTAACCCCACTTCCTCTTTACATACCATACACCCTGTATATATATATATATATATCATGCTATGTAACTCAATCTTGTTCTTAAGTTACGTTTTTGTATGTGAATCCCAGTTTTTTTTTTTTTTTAATAAATGATTTAGCATAAGAAATCTTGACAAATAGAAGTACTCTTTTCGATTGGTAATACCGGTTTTCGGTATTTGCAGAGGGAGGAAGGAGATGTTGTGTGGAAATTGCAATGGAGCTGGCTTCATTGGGGGTTTCATGAGCACAATTGATGAGTAAAGATAAAGAACAGCATGCCTCAATAAGCTCTACTAATTTAGGTGTCTGCATTATTTTGTATTTTAGGATTTGGGTGTGTACATTATTGATACAGATAAATGTATAGTTTTTATATTGTATTCTAGTATGAGATCTGAGATTATCGTACTTGTTGTCGATTTCCATGACATCAAATAATCAAATGGTTATGATTTTAACTGACTGGAACTTTCAAGGTGATTTGAAATGGAAAAAAAATATATATATATATATATAATTTTCCCCCCTAAAAGCGTTTGATGAAGTCAGTCATCTGTCTCTGGAGCAAACGGGTGGCCTCAGATTCAGGGTAAAAAACATGAAAGACATGAGACTCTCCTTCGGCCTCCACAAGCTTCACCACTTCGACTCCTTTCTTCTGCAGAAACTCTGCATACATCACTCCCCTCTCCTTCAAAAAATCCAAGCCCGCCACATAAACCACCACGCTCGGAAACTGACTCCACCGAGCTGTGGACAGCTCTGCCTTCTCGAAATTACATCCGAAATAATCGCGATTCGAGCCTTCTGGTATACAAAGTCTCCAGAACATGTCGTCCATCGCCACATCCCCTGCCGCTCCCCGAGCCATTTCGTGCTCAGTTCTATTCTCACTTCCAAAATAAGGGTGAATCAACAATAGCCCTCTGATCTTCACATGATCAAATACATTGCTAATAGCATTCATGGCAACATTATGCGCAATGTTTCCTCCGGCACTGTCCCCCGAGAGGAACACCCTGGAAAGATCCGCTCTATCAAGGCAAGGCTCGGATTTATTATGGTAACTAGAAAGAATCCACTCAAGTGAGGTGTAACAATCATCATAAGCTATGGGAAGGCGATTCTCAGGGGACAAACGGTAGTCGACAGACACGACTATGGATTGAGAAGCGACGGAGAAGTCGCCGAGGAAACGGTGGTAGCCAAGCCATGTGGTTGAGCCAATGCAGAAGCCACCACCATGAAAGTAGACCACTAGTGGAAGTGGACTAGAGGATGTGGGAGTGTGGGGAAAGAATATCCTTGCAGTAATTGGTTTTGATGTGTCAATCACCACATCCTTGGACTTGAAACCGTTAGCCGATTCGTTCGAGGCAGAGGCTATCTCTGGTGCAAACCGCTTTACTGATCCGTCTGAGAGGACTTGGAGGTAGCCTGGGGCTTCTGCAACTATGGACATTTTTCTGTCCTTTTTTTTTTTTTTTTTTGGAACTTTATAAGGGTGGACAAGATTCAGATGGTTTGTCCATGTTATAAAGTTCATTTGGATGTGGGACATAATGTTGGATTGGTCATGCAAAGTGTATTGTAAGCTTGATGAGTAAGAGGAGGTTTGTTTAAATAAAGGAAAAAAACAAGTATGGGAAGGTGGGAATTCAAAAGAGTGCCCAAGATCCAAAACAGATTCAAGTGAGAAGAAAAGAGAAAAAAAAGAAAAGAAAAAGAAAAAAATAAGAGTACTCCAATCGCGCCAGGTAGGGGTCGAACCTACGACTTTCTGCTTAGGAAACAGACGCTCTATCCACTGAGCTACAGGCGCTCTTGTGTTTCATTTTCTTAAAACAATCTTTCAGTTTGTTTGGATAGGGAATGATAGTGATAGAAAGAAAAAGGGGGGAGGAATTTTGGTTGTTATTCGTTACTAGTCAGGGAGGGATTTGGAAAGTAAGAATACTATGTGCTCACGAGGACCACTATTTTTAATTGTTTAGAACTTTTTTTTTTTTTGAACTCCTTTAGATAGAATTATATATGATATTACTGTTTAACTACACTTACAACCATTAATTATTTATTTTGTCATTTTTATTCTTGTAATTTACAAAAATAAAAATAATTAAATAACTAATGTTAACTTTTATCCCTTCTTATCTTCTTATTCGTACAATGAAACCAAACTAAATTAAACATTTTTTTTTCTCCACTACCAAATAAATAATCTTTTCTGGTGCAAAACCGTTAAGTTGACTAACATAAAACAAAAACTCATGAGAAAATAGAAATTGAGGTTCAAGAACTCAAAATCACTCTCACTTTGTATAGCTACTTTTCATCCCAATAACGTTATTCACTTGATACACAGACTCAAACTAACAACAGACATATCCATCAGATCAAATAGGTGTACAGGAACAAGTTCGTAGCATACAAGTACAGGAGATGCACAGGTATTTACTCTTAGTGTGCGTAACATAAGACAAGACCATACAGAAGAAGAAAAATTAAGAAAAACATCGTGTGAGTTCATATATGGTTGTGTTCTATGCTACATTCCTTTCGTCCTAAGACAGTTCACTTGGCGGCTTGTTCCACCACAGGAATGTTATTCAACTCTTCCACTGTTTACAGAGGCGGCAATGAATGCGGACCCACGGTAGAACTTCCACTTCGAATCTCCTCTAAGACCTGCAAGGCTAGTGAAGTTAGCTTCACGTACGTGCTCTCTAAATGTTCAATTTCCACCAGTTCTCTGTTGGAAAATATATGCTCGAGCGTCATGGCGCACTCCTCCACAAGCTGTTTAACCACTTCAGTGCTGAAAAACGGTTCTTGCAGGACGCCTTGGATAAAGGGCAAGCGAATAAGAGAACCACTTCGCTTGTCATGCTTCTTGGTTATCTTCACTAGTCCTGTGCCATAACATATTGAATCAATAAAGACAATAGAGGAAGATATGAGAACAGAAAACTCATTTAAGCCTTTCAGTAGTCGGGTTCTTAACCGTCCCTGCGGTTGTAATATTTCCAATTTCACACAACACAAAAACACCCCCATTTTTTAAGTGATCCAAAAGTTTTCAATCGCATGTCCCTTCACCGTTATATGTTCAAGATCACATAAAACCAACAGCATTACTCCCTTCGATGAGATGAGAGGATTATTTACCAGTAATATGCATTGTAACAGGGGAAAAGACAATTACACATTAAAGATTTACTAGGTTACTTTCGTGTTCAGATGAAGATTAAGCATAAAGGAAGAAAATATCCAGTCCCAGAAACCTTCAGAGACTACTGACCTTATGATAAAGAACTTGAGGCAAAATTTTCAATGCGTCAGATTTGTTCCTTATGCAATTCAGCATCCAATTTTGCCAAAAAACGAAGAATCTATTGGCTAGAAGGAAATTAGTAAACTTTCTCACAGAAGGGAACAAAAAGAAGTACCTGTGTAGTTAAGGACGCTGTAAATCTCAAGCAAAACCATCTCTCCATGAAGATCAACCAAGTTTCTCCCTGCTTCTGTCAAATCCTCATTTGAATCCCTGGCCCTAGCTATTCTATCTTGCAGCTCCTTCAACCCAGAAACAAAAGTAGAACAAATAAATGAATAAACAAACTGCAACTTTGGAGAACAACCCCTTGTTACAATTGAAAGCGACTCAAACAAGGAGTTTAAACTTAAATCATTTCGAGAAACTAGAAAAATAAGTTTGTTTAACACGGGGGGTGAGGATTCGAACTCAGATACCTTCTAATGAAGTCAGGTATAAGATTATCGTTAAGCTATATCAACAATCCCATAAGAAACAACGACATAGCTTCATACACAAGAAATAGCATATTCTTCCGTACAAAACTGTAACCAACTGGACATGGAAGTTAATCATTTTCGCATATTATTCAAAGTCATAGTTCCCCAAATTTAACTGTCACAAACAACTATTACCACAATCTGCCGAGGAAAAAAAAAAAAAAAGATAACACCCTTCAATGGCCAAAAAAAAAAAAAATCAAAACTTCCCCCTAAAAATAATTATATTAATACTAAAAAATGATGAAAATCAGGGGGTGAAGGGAAGTAATACCTTCCATGCGATAACGAAATCTTCCTCCTTCTGAACGAAGAACTCGTTGAACTTTTCGATTTCCTCCTGCAACAATCTCACGAAATCGTCGACCGCCTTCGACTCTCCGGCTTCTTCGCTGTTCTCGGCGCCTGCGGCGGAATCGCCGTCGTCGGCGGTATCGTTACTGTCGGAAATTTTGCGACGCTTGGCCAGCGGCTCGTCTCCGTCATTGGCTCCGGCTCCGGCCTTGGGGTAGAACAAGTTCAACTGCTTCTTCAGGAGCTTGTAGGCGAGAAACCTGTCCCGCCAATCGGGGAAGATTTCATCGAGAAGTTTACCCAGAATCTTCGAGAACTTCATCGGAACGATGAACAAAGCTACGAATTCGGATACGGCGAAACGAGGAATAACAGAGAGACGCCGAGACAGTTGGATTTTATAGAGAGAGAGGAAGGAAGGGAAAAGTGAAAAAAAAAAAAAAAAAAAAAGGGAAAAAAAAAACTGGCGTTGCGAAAGTGACAGAGAGATAACGACTGGGAATTTTAGAATATTCGGCGAGGTGAGTTTCTGCCGCCGAATATACTCTTTTGCCTTTTCTCTAATCTTTATTATTATTTTTTAGGGAATATTCTCGTCTCTTTTTCATTAATGAGGATATACTTTTTGTGAAAAAAAAATAAATAATGGTAATTAATTTTTTAATTTTCAAATTAAATAGTGTGTATGCGCGGTGGCCGGTGAATTCTATGATGTCTTATGTTTATGCCCTTCGGATTCCCCGGTATCTAAAGTAACAAAATTTCATATTAAAGTTGACTTTCCTATCTTCAAGGGGAAGAAATATATGTGTTTTGACTTTGTTTACAGTGGCCATTAACATTATTGTACGTCAAAATTTAGTGTCTTTTACATTAAAAAAAATTTTCTGCGTCGTTATGACATTTAAATTTAGTCCCTGTTTGTCTCATCATCTCATTTCAACTCAAACTGTATTTTTTTTCGTTTTTTTCCCAAAAAGTTTTTTATCTTTTTTGAAAATTCAAAAAATTTTACTATTACAACTAAAATATTTCAACTCAAACTAACCAATCAAACAAACCCTTAATTGTAACTAAATTATAAATTTTAATTTCAGTTTTTATTTTTTTTTAAATCAATAAAAATTATAACTAATTTTTGAAAAATCAACCAACTCTAACTTAAAAATTACATCTCCAACTAACAAACCAAACGCAAACTTTGTGTTTTTCTCTTCAATCTCAATTCTTTTTCCCTTGGGATTTTCTTTTTCAACTAAGCTATATAATTTTTTTTTTTTAAATAAAGAATAGATGGTTATTGGAATAGAAGTTGGTATATTCAAATAATCCTAAAAAATGGATGTTTTCCTTATGATATTTGGATCACTTGGGAAGTAGATTATTCGTATGCCTCGTCTAAAATAATGGGAGTAACTCGAACTCAAATATTTTACGAGAAAGACGAGTGCCTTACCCACCCACTTAAAGAACATTGGCACTAAGCTAATATTTGTTAGGTTGAACTGCTAGTTGTTAAGGGTTACTTTTGCAATACTAATTAGTCGCTAAATGGATTTTCTTTTTTTTTTTTCGTGAGTAATTCTAATAGTGGTATTTTTCAATCATGTCAATTCTACGTTCGTAAATAGTTGTTCTTATCTCAACTTTCTGATAGTTTCATTTACATGTAACTGCAACATACAAGAAGAACAATGTCTACTTCTAAGTAGTAAGGACTGAGGTTTATATACATTTAAATAGCATATCGACGACTTACAGTATAGTAAACGTTGGGGTGGAATTGTCATTGTAAACTTGCAAATTTTGACTGCGTGAGGTTCAAACGATATGTGATTACTTACAAAATTGATGCAATTATTTATAAAGTGGAGATTTATTATCTCAAATTTCCTTTCTCATTGTTATTCCTTTAATAATGTCATGTCATATCATCTGAATTTAAGATTTAGTCACGTTAAAAAATACTAAATATTAAGTGTGTGTTTGGTTGGTTAGTTTGAGTTGAAATATTTTAGTAGTAATAGTAAATTTTTTTGAATTTTCAAAAAAAACAAAAAACTTTTTGGGAAAAAGACAAAAAACAGTACGACTAAAGTTGGATTGAACTAATGAAGCAAAAAAACCCTAAAGATTCTTTAGCAAATTAATAAGTTATCAAAATATTATTGAAAGAATAACTTTTGATGCAAGAAAATGAGACAGTAGATTTGAACTCAAAATTTATAAACATGTTATGAGTACTTGCAAATTTGATATAAGTATTTGCAAATTCAACACAATTAATTTTGAATCATTACAATATTTAGAGTCCATTTGGTGAATGAGTTTGAGTTATAAATTTTAAATTTCAATAGTAATTTTTGTTGACTTTTCAGAAAAGACCAAAAAAAAAAATTTTCAGCAAAGACGAAAATTTTTTTCAAAAAAAGATAAAAACTAAGATAAAAAAATATTTTTTAATTTGAAATGAATTAACGAATCAAACGGAACCTTAAACAACATCGTTAGAAAGACCCTAAAATATGAAATCTACTGACAAAAGACTTTGACCGCCAAAGTGTAATATTTTGAGCATTAACACACAGCATCCAAGCACCAATGGTCCGTCCAAGGAAAAAAAGGAAGCTCAAGCGTCATCCACAAAATACAACAATAGAATGTTAAAAACAAAATGTTCGAAGACTAATTAACGCTTAGTTACAACAATGGAAGCATAATTTTTCTTTCTTTTAAGAAGATGATTTGGCATTATATTGGCCACATATTCTTCCATTTACATGGGAGTTAAGCTCGTCCATGACCACACTTTACAATATTAAGAAGGTGTTTGGCATTACAATCCAAACCCTAAAACTTATAATTCAATTTTTATTTTTTTCACTCAATTTTATTATTCACATAGTTTTGTAACTTAAACTTTAAGAGTCTATAACTTTGCCTAGACAAATCAAGATGAGATAATTTTTTTTTTTAAATTGCATAGAATTTTAAGATAAACTAAACAAGTTCGATATATATTTTTTTTTTCCAAACACATTTCAAGTTATTACACTTTTTAACTTCAGCAATTCAAATACCGTGATAAATGCATAATCAATTCAAACATAAATTTTATAATCTAAACCTTAGCACCAAACACATGCTAAATCACACCAATACTTCGATTTTTATTTGTTAATTCAAGCAAGGTTCTTGGTGCTTTATAAAGGTTCAAAAAACATTATTCTTCAGATCATTTGGTCAATCTAAATTGTTAATTTAAGAGTGTTCATTCAATATTGATAGAAATTTTGCTACAACAAGAAGTGTATATAAGTTTTTTTTTTTTGAAAGGGAAATTATCATTCAAATTAAAATTGGATACGATCATCAATATTAAATATAAAACAACTATGTGATACAAAAGACATAGCCTTCAATAAGATCAATTCCATTAGTTAAATTGATGAAACTTAGTGAGGAAGACATAAACCGAGACCCGGTGATAGGGAAATTCTTTGAATTCCTTGACAATCATACAATCAAGAATGTACAAAGTTTTTTTTTTTTTTTTAATCTATAATCTATAGAATATTCCGATCAATCGAGAAACAGTCACTCGCAGTACAAATATTGCAACAAACTCCACATAACCCTAATACTAACGGAATCCACACACAAAAATAAACCGGAGGTGAGGGCGTTACCTCCTTTATTGCAAAATTAAAAGTAAAATACAAAAATAAAGCAAGAATATAAAATATTATCGCCTGTTAAATTCTTGCCCAATGTGGAACAACCACTCAGCCACATGTCATGACTCATAGGAAATCAATCGGCTTGATTGGAGTTAAGAGATCGCTGCACTAACTATTGGATCACTAAGGTTTCGCCAGATCCAAAATCACCGGAAGTTCATCGGGTTGGATCTGGTTGAGAAACTCCCAATTAGGACCATCAGATTCTATCCCCATCGAATCACCAAATAATCGAGCACCTTCGCCAGTTGCGGCGGCGACAGTGAAAGTCCATCGTAAAGAGAAACGTTAATTTGTGAGAATTTTGAGAGAAAAAATGGGAGAGAGAAAAGCCTTTTAATCACAATTATTTTGAGAGAAAAAAAGAGGAGAAGTGTATAGAAGTTTGATGGAGCAATATCTCTTTTTATTATTTAAATTTTTTTCATTTCCTTGTCCTTTTTTCTTTAGGCAACCGGGATTTCCTTATAGGCATCATCTCCAATAGAAAGCGATGGGTTGACCATGTCAAATTTGTAGAAAACATCCAAGCAGTAATTTGGGACGGTATTTACTAATCGATTCGTTGAGGCTAGTTAATTATATGTATGTAGGGATTTTTCCAATAGAATTAATTCGGAAACAAATAAGAAAAAACAAACTTTACCTCTTTTGGAAAATACCATGATTTCAAGGTTTTGTTTGTTTGTTTGTTTGTTTGTTTACATGTGATTAAATTTAATCAAAACTTTCCTAATTTTCCCTAAAAACAAAGTAAAATTAACAAACACCACCTGCCGGCCGCGGAATATGCGTGATTTTGTCATAATTTTTTAAAGGAATATTCACGATCTTGTTGAGGTTGCTTCGATCCAAATAGATGACAGATGCTTATTTAAAACATTTTGGTTAACTCTTTTTTTGTTTTTGTTTTTTTTGTTCAAAAAAATTATTTAAAAAAAAAAATGAATGTGTTATGAGATATGATGGGTGTGGATATTCAGAACTAATTTTGTCGTTTTATTTGCAACGACAAACTATTAAAATTCAAGATTAGAAATAATAAAATATATGCCCCTAAATAAACGAATATGCAATTAAAAAGAAATGGATATACTTTTGACATGCCGTTCTCTATCTCGGAGAAAACGACCAAAATGAGATTATATTAATTAACATTATCGTCTTTGTTCATCAATGGCTTGCTTTCCTTTCATATGCATAAAATATATATATGTGTGTGTGTGTGTGTGTCTGTGTGTATATATTAACTATAGTTGTGTTTTTTTCCCTGTACTAATCATCAAGAAAACAAAGTGACGAATTAACCCCACATTTCCAACTCGTTGCTAAGAAAATATAGAGAGGGAATAAATGTTTGATTAAGAGGAGATCTGTCGTCGAAAAGGGGGGACAAAATTAAAAAAAAAAAAAAAGGAGAACTATTGGAACGTTTAGACAAGTTGTTCTCTAAAATTTTTTCTATTGTAATAATCAACACCTACGAAAATCGCCGTTGATATAGAAATTGTGGGTAAAAATCTCTTTTTTAGAGTGTTAATATATATATATATATGTGTGTTTTTTTTTTTTTTAATAAATTTGAATGGGGTATTCCATCTTTTCAAATATCAAATTATCGATAAATTATAACTATAATTATTATCGATAATTTACTTAATTCAATAAAGCATTACAGATTTTCACTATTTCAAAGTTGTTGAAATAATCATTGATAAACACCATAATTCAAAAAGTCCAAAATCGTCATCATAATTTGGATTAACTATGCATATCAATGCATAATTTAATGTCCAATATCATCACCAAATATAATGCAACATCCCAAAATCCAGAGTAGAAACATCCAAATTCCGAAACCCAAGGTGCAAACTTCACCTAAAAAGAATCTCAAACAATAGAAGTTCGTCACGGGCGTTTGGAACTCTAACTCTTGTTCGACGGTTAGAGTTTTGGAGGTTTTTTTTTTTTTCAGTCATTTGTTTCCCTAATTCGATTTTAAATCCATAAATCTTTGTTTTTAAGCCATAAATATATTTTTTTATTATGCTATACATTTAGAAAGCTCAAATTTTAAAATCCATAATTTTTTATTTTAAATTAAAATAAGATCATTTTTACAACGACAAGAATAGTTTTTTTTTTTTTTTTACCATATTTAAGGTTTTAATATTATTTAAATATCATAATTTATTTTCAATTTTAATTTTAACCAAACACACATT
Source organism: Ficus microcarpa (assembly GCA_025413485.1). Taxonomy (NCBI): domain Eukaryota; kingdom Viridiplantae; phylum Streptophyta; class Magnoliopsida; order Rosales; family Moraceae; genus Ficus; species Ficus microcarpa. The sequence goes on along the minus strand of CM046377.1, from coordinate 39,641,198 downwards.
TTTAAATATTTATATATTTTTCTACAAAAAAATTTTTGTTTGAAAAAAAGAAAAAAAAAAAAAAACTTAAAAACTCGAACTCCAATTGGTGTTCTAAATAGGTCATATCTTTACATAACTGTACATCTAGACTTACAAAGTGAGTACATGAGTCTTTCCTCCCATGTGAATCTGAGCTACTGGATTAGCCATACATGGAAATTGCTTTGCTGAATTCAATTACTTCAATTAATCATGCCCCTTGGGTTTTATTTAAAATATGTAAAAGAAGACGAAACGTAACATAAGAATAAGAATAAAGAAAAGTAAAAATTGTGATTTTTTAATGTGTTAATATTTTTTTTGCTATCATTTAAGCGAATAAATGTTAAGAGCCTTGACATGCTAACTCAAAAATTATTTATCTCTTGACTTTGTATTTTATCTTACTTTATTTCCTTTTTTTTTTAAACTCTTTTTTTGCTTCAAACTTTATTTCTTAAATTTAGTATCTGTTTAGTTCGTTAATTGAAGATTAAATTTTTAAGTTGGAGTTCGTTGACCCTTTAAAAACTAATTATAATTTTTGTAGATTTAAAAAAAAATTTAGAACGAAAAATTTGAATTCCAACTGAAAAACCAAATGAAAGCTTAGAATTTTACACAGAACTCAGCACACAAGTTGCATGTGCGCTAGCAACTAAGATAAAAACGTAAAATACACTCGTTTAGCTCAATGATACACTTAAAACCCTAAAAGAAATTAAGGGCTTCTTCATTTCCTGTCTGCCACCACGAAATTAAGCATTGAAAGGTACTTGTTGTGGAAAAGATTGAGCAATGAATTTGGTTGAAGAGAGCTTCAATGATAGAAGAAGAATCTGACTTGCGGAAAATAAAATGTTAAATTCTGGTGAGCTTTTTATTTTTTATTTTTTAATTCAATTCTACTTACGATGTTGGTAAAAAACTGGTTGCTTTTAGGGGCTTTTTAGGGGCATTTTAGGGGCTGATATTAGGATCTTCAGTAAAGGGAATTGAGCTCCGTAGTTAGCTCATTAATTCTTCATTGTAATCTTCTTATGGGTGTTCGATTAAAAACAAGTGTAATTGTTTTTGCTTGAAACATGAATTTTAAATTTTAATACGCTAGCCTTTGTTTGTAATTTTTGATAAGTGAATATACTGACTTTAGATTAAAGAAAAGACAAGAAAGTTGAGCCAGTTCGAAAACATTTTGAAAATCATTTCGTTATGAGTACGAGATAAAAGTAAAAATATCTGGAGAATGAAGTTGAGCTATATATATATATATATATTTTAAAATTGTGTTTAGCTATATTTTTAGAGAAAATGATTTGCGTATAAAAAGGAGTAAAATTGAGTTTGAGTATATTTTTAAAAATAAATATTAAAGTGTACAAGTCTTAGGGGGTGTTTGGTGTGTTAGTTTGAGTTGAAATATTTTAGTTGTAATAGTAAATTTTTTTGAATTTTCAGAAAAGACAAAAAACTTTTTAGGAAAAAGACAAAAACTTTTTAGGAAAAAGACAAAAAAAGTTTGAAATGAGATGAAAATGAGATGGTGTCCATCATCCTCCTTATAAAATGAAAACGGAAATAAGAAAATATCTTTATCTCATTTCTTATTTTTAATAAATGTGAAGATTATTTTTCATTTTTGATTTTTGATTTTTGATTTTTGATTTTTTATATTTTATTTTTGTTTGCTGATTTGATGCAGAACGAATATTCGTTTAAAATAGTTTCTAAAAAGATATTTATTAAAAAAAGTATTTTTTAATTAATCGATAGCAAAAGGGTTACGTATTCCACAAAATTGCTAGTTCTCTTCACGTGACTGATTGTAACTTATCATACAAAGACCAGGCAGTTACTGGTGTCATATTGGGCCATTGTACAGAACTAGCACTGGTGTCTCCGCAAAATTAAAGGTTTGAACTTTGAATGACAAATTTATTTTAAAATTTCCTTTTAGATTTGACTTCCTTGTGTTTATTTTCTCAACGTCTCTCTTCTCTTGCCTCTTTCATTTTTGTTAGCTGCAAAGCCTTTATTGTTTATGTGGCGTTTATATTAAAAGATAAAATTTTTAAGAGATTTATTCATGAATAATAAATATTTAATGGAGGTAAAATGAAAAATATGTAAAGTTGTTAAGAAGAAAAATTCATCTGAGTGCTGAATTTCTCACTTGATTATGAATGACTAATGAATGGCTTCGCCTCTAATTTTAGTGCTCTGGTATATGATACGAACATGTATCCCGACATAACAACAATAGAAAAGATACATTAACGCCTCATGGAGCTTGCCGCAGTGTTCGTTTCACACAAGATCGTTAGTGTCAACTAGGGGCTCAGACTCTGTGACCTTTGCTGGTTGTCAATGTCAGCTGCAAAGCTCTTAGACTCTATCACGTCTAGTGTTGCACTTAAAGTCACAACGTTGGTAACACGATTTACTACCAACGGTAACACGATAAACCATTATCTGTTATACCGTAGCCACGACTATTCGACATAACCAACAGCCAGCTCCAACCAAAGTGATCAACCCAAAATTGTCTCCGACCATCTGGTCCCGAATTGGCATCAATGTAGGTTAAATAATCAAAACAGACCGATGTTGGAGCGTTCTGGTTTTAGAGGTGCAAAACGTTTGGGCACACTCGAACTGAACCACACCCATTTAACTTCGGGTTCGTTTGTTTCGCATGTTTCATCTTTATTTCATTTTGAAAATTGATTCTTAGTTAGAAAATCGTTTTTTTTTTTTTTTTTTAAATTCTAAAATAGCGTTTTGAGTTGAGATTGGAACAAAAGCTCCTACCGTACGGTAGTTCTGCCACTCCACGGGATGACCACGTGGTCTTTGGGATCCCGAAACTGACCAAAACCCAGCACGTTGTTTGCCTCCACTGTCATTCCTATCACACTTATCATTGCTCTGCTAAATCGACCTGCCCACGGACCGTATATTATGAAACCAAACGAGTAAAGGCAAAACCCACTTAGTCAAAGCGGGAAAACAGAAGAAAGTCTCTCTCCCACTCTCTCTCTCTCTCTAAAAGCTTGGCCGCGAAGCTAACCGAAGTGGACAAGGCAATAATATACTCGTTTCCTTCTCTCAAGCATCTTCTGAGGCTCACTCTCTGGATTTCTGTCAAAATCTCTCTCTCTCTATCTACCTCTATCTCTTGGTTGGGGTTTTCGCTCGGGGAACTGTTCAAGGTCAAGTAGGGTTTGCAGTTTCCGCTCAATCTGGTTAGTACGCGATCAAATTGAGCAGGTGCATTTTCATTTTTCGTTGTTAATTGAAGATCTGCGGAAATGAGTGCGTGATTCTGAGTTTTAGCTCACTGGGTTGTGTTTAAGGGATAGTGATGTATGTCGGACTGTTTGGGTGACAAGAAACTGTGGGAATATACACTAAAAAAAAGAAACTTGTTCCCGTCCGGTGGATCAATTTTGAGGCTGTATGTATAGTGATGGAAATCTTTACATATTTTGCTCATGATCAGTTGTTTGGGGGTAACCCAATATTTTGTTTTTGCTTTTTGGCTCTGGCTTTTCAAAGACTTTTCATTTTTATCGATATTAACTTAGGAATATGCTTGATATTGAACAGGCCTTGACATGAGTTAACACTAAAAAGAGAAGAAAAATGAAGTTTGGGCATTATTAAAATTACGAAGAATTTAGAGTCCAAATCCTAGTATTGGGGATCTGTTGACGAGGTCTTTGCTTTTGTGGGTTATGGTGTTTTTCCTGTGTGTTATGCTTTGTTTTAATCTGTACCTTTTTTAATTGAACAGAAGACACAAGCATGAGATCAAACATTCCTTATTCTTATTTTTTATTTTTCTTGTTTGCAGTTAGAAAATAGTGTATGTGGAGGAATTGATTAATTTTGGGGTTGAAGTGGATGTTTGCTTTAATAATTTACGTTTTCATTTGTATGTTGGACTTTCCATATCAGGTTGATAAGGTGATTTTACTTTTCTTGGAGTACTTTTGGGGTTCAGAATCGGCAGCTTGGGGAGAAAAATGGAACTAGTAGGAAGTGAAAAAGATACGGTGGTAACTCAAATCAGTATTGGAGGGTTCGACCATCACGTCAAAGCCAAAGACCTCGCGGCCTTCTTGGAAGATAAAATTGGGTTGGTTTTCAGGTGCAGGTTGAAAACTTCTTGGACAGCTCCAGAGTCCTTTCCAAATTTTAAGAACATTGATGGATTGAATATCATGGAAAACAATGAAACTAAGCAAGTGAAGCCCCATGCTTTTGTACATTTTGCTACCCGGGAATCGGTTACTTCCGCTCTTTCTTGTCCACCTGTGATGAACGATCAGCCACTAAAGGTAACTTTGGGTCCTGAGAATCCATACCGAATGAACCAGAGGAGGAGAACTACTACGCCAATTAAGTTGTCTGATGTGATTCTTGAGATTGGAAACTTAGTAAGGCGAGATGAGTTCTATGTTGCTTGGAAAGGGCCTTCCTATGGGGTTGATTTTCTTGTGGATCCTTTTGACGGGGCATGCAAATTTTGTTTCACCAGGGATACCGCTTTCTCATTCAAAAACATGTCCCAGGTTGCGGTGATGAAGTGTGATTTCAAGGTGGAGTTCTTGGTTAGAGACATTAATGAGATTAAACAGTACACAGACACGTCATATTTAGTAGTTCTCTTGCAGCTGGCTTCGTCACCCCGTGTTTGGTATAGGACAGCTGATGATGATATTGAAGTATCCGTTCCATTTGATTTGTTGGATGACGATGATCCTTGGATCCGAACGACGGATTTTACTCCCAGTGGGGCCATTGGGCGCTGCAATTCTTATAGAGTTTCAATTCCACCTCGTCATGGTGCAAAGTTGAAGAGGGCTATGAATTATCTTCGTGAACAAAGGGTTCAAGAGAACCACCCAAGATTTGCACTTAAGATCCGGAATGAACCTGATTTTGGGGCTCCCATGTCAGATCCTATCTTCTACGTTCACGGCAAGAAAGGTATCCCCTTTGAGATAATGTTCTTACTAAATGTTGTTGTGCACAAGGGTATATTTACTCAGCACCAGATTTCAGATCGCGTATTTGATTTACTCAGAAGCCAACCAAAAGAAGTCAATCTGGCTGCTCTGAAACTCATATCTTCTTACAAACGTCCAGTTTTCGATGCCTATGAAAGGCTAAAAAAGGTTCAAGAATGGTTATTCGGAAATCCTAAACTGTTGAAGATCCCTAGAAAGTTGGACGACATTGCTGAAGTTAGGAGGCTGGTCATCACCCCAACTAGAGCCTATTGTCTTCCTCCAGAAGTTGAATTGTCAAATAGAGTCCTCAGAAAATATAAAGAAGTAGCGGATCGATTCTTAAGGGTTAGCTTCATGGATGAAGGCATGCAAACTATGAATATGAATGTCCTTACCTATTTTGCTGCTCCTATTGTGAAGGAACTCACATCAAACTCTTTCCCTCAGAAAACAAAAGTATTCAAGAGGGTGAGGAGCCTTGTGACTAATGGGTTTTACTTGTGTGGTCAAAAGTACTCTTTTCTGGCCTTTTCTTCCAATCAATTAAGGGATAGTTCTGCCTGGTTTTTTGCCGAAGACAGTAGCATAACTTGCAAAAGCATCATTTCTTGGATGGGGGAGTTCTTAAACAAAAATGTTGCAAAGTGCGCCGCTAGGATGGGTCAGTGTTTTTCTTCTACTTATGCTACGGTAGAAGTTCCACTAACAGACGTTAATTTTGATCTCGAAGAAATTGAGAGGAATAATTATGTTTTCTCTGATGGAATTGGGATGATTACTCCTGATCTTGCTAAAGAAGTTGCGGAAAAATTGAAGCTTGACATAAATCCTCCGTCAGCATATCAGATTAGATATGCTGGCTGCAAAGGTGTTGTTGCTTGCTGGCCAGCAAAGGGTGATGGCATTCGACTTTCTTTGAGGCGCAGCATGAACAAGTTTGATTCAAAACATTCTGTATTGGAAATCTGTTCTTGGACTAGGTTTCAGCCTGGTTTTCTGAACAGACAGATCATCACTTTGCTGTCAACATTGAATGTTCCGGATGAAATATTCTGGGAAATGCAAGAGACCATGGTTTTCAAGTTAAACCAGATGCTCACCGATGCAGATGTAGCTTTTGACGTTCTTACTGGGTCATGTGCTGAGCAAGGAAATGTGGCAGCAATAATGTTGAGCGCAGGTTTCAAGCCGCAGGCAGAACCTCATTTGCGTGGCATGTTAACTTGCATAAGAGCTGCACAGCTTTGGGGGCTTCGGGAAAAGACTAGGATTTTTGTTCCCTCGGGGAGATGGCTTATGGGCTGTCTAGATGAGCTAGGGGTGCTTGAACAAGGTCAATGCTTTATCCAAGTCTCCACACCATCTCTGGAAAACTGTTTCTCTAAGCACGGTTCTCGGTTCAGCGAGACGAAGAATAATCTTGAAGTAATCACGGGTTTTGTGGTGATAGCAAAGAACCCGTGTCTTCACCCAGGAGATATAAGAATTCTGGAAGCCGTTGATGTCCCTGGTTTGCATCATCTGTACGACTGTCTTGTTTTTCCTCAAAAGGGTGATAGGCCTCATACAAACGAAGCTTCTGGAAGTGACCTTGATGGGGATCTCTATTTTGTCACTTGGGATGAAAATCTTATTCCCCCAAGTAAGAAGAGCTGGAATCCTATGCAATACGATCCAGCTCAGGCCAAACTTTTGCCACGTAATGTCACTCAGAAGGTACTTATCTTCCACTTTTTAATGTTAAATCTGAAATTTAGGTATTGAACATTTGTTTCTGGATTGTGATAAGTTTGTGGTTTTCCGCCTTTGCTTTCTGTAGTGGACGTGGTCGATAATATGTCAGGATGTTCCTAAAATGCACGTCATTTTATTATACTTATTTGTTCTACACTACTGACTGTGAATGCTCATGATCTTTGAGAACACAAGATGTATCCTGCTTAAACAAGGCACAGTTTCTTTCTACTTGCTTCGTCAGAATAGGTTTCAGTTGGTGCTGCCACTATTAGTTGATGGCTCTTCTAAGAATATATGAATTTCACCATGATTCTTCCCAGCCATAATTTCCTTGGTTAATAAGTATTCGAAATTATAGATTTTTTTTTTTACGCTATCCTTAATTGTTTGCATTACTCGGAATTCCAAATTTGACAGAGTAACTTTGATAATGATGATATTTCTACAGGACATAATAGATTTCTTTGCAAGAAACATGGTAAATGAGAACCTTGGGACAATATGCAATGCTCATGTGGTTCATGCTGACCTTAGCGAGTATGGGGCATTGGATGAAAAGTGCCTTAAACTAGCAGAGTTGGCAGCAACGGCGGTTGATTTTCCAAAAACAGGGGTTATTGTTACGATGCCTGCGCTTCTGAAGCCTAAACAGTACCCAGATTTTATGGGAAAAGAGGAGTATCAATCCTACAAGTCGACTAAAATTCTGGGGAGACTCTACAGGCAGATCAAGGATGCGTACAACGAAGATGTGTCACCTTCTTCCGAGCTCTATGTTGTTCCTGGTGATATCCCTTATGATAAAGATCTTGAGGCGCCAGGAGCAGCTGATTTCATTGACGATGCCTGGGAAAAAAAGTGCTCTTACGATGGGCAGTTGAAAGGGCTAATGATGCAGTACAAAGTGAAACGGGAGGAGGAGGTTGTGACCGGGCAAATTTGGTCCATGCCCAAGCACAACAGCAGGAAGCAAGGGGACCTCAAGGAGAGACTAAAGCATTCATACAGTGCGTTAAGAAAAGAATTTAGACAGGTTTTTGAGAAGGAAGACCCCGATTTTGAGCAACTCACTGATGATGAGAAGAGCGTATTGTATGAGAAGAAGGCATCTGCCTGGTACCAGGTAACTTACCATCCAGAATGGGTGCAAAAATCACGGGACATGCGGGAGTCAGAAAACATTGAAAACATGGTGATGTTGAGCTTTGCATGGATCGCAGCCGATTACCTTGCTCGAATCAAGATCAGGTGTCGTGGAGTTGGAGATGTCGACTCTTCTAAGCCAATCAACTCACTTGGGAAGTACCTTGTTGATCGGCTATGAACGGCATTTTCCAGCCCTTGAGAGATCGTCTGTGTGACCATTCCCTATCTTCATGGTGGCAAGGCCATTCTGCCAATTTATCCAGTTGTCCGCTTTTCCCCTCCGCTTGAATGGAATTTATCTAGTGATTTGTTATCATCTTGTTTTCTTTTGAGTTGTATTTCTTTAATCATGGATTTATACAACTCTGGTAGCATATAACTATGAACAGTGTGATGCGTGTGTTGCAGCTTGCAGAAAGTGGGATCAGATGAATTTCTCGTTGTTGCTAGTCGCAACTCGAGTTGGTTAACAAAGCTTGAGCAGTGTAGATTTCGTGTTTGTATGGGGTTAACATTGATGGCAGTGTGTGTATAGGAATTATAAATACGAATTCCATGCGCCTACGAAGTTACGAGGGCTTTCTGTCTTCCTTTGAATGGAAAGCGGTCTCCTAAGAAACCGGTCGATACATTTCTTCAGTCCATGGAGAAGTCATGCTCCGCCCCCCCCCAAATCCGAACACCTGAACAATGGTGAGGGTTGAATTTCGTTTTGTTCAATTAGGTATTTCCAAGAACCTAAAGGAGGCCAATTATTTTTTGAATCCTATCCTAAACTGCAATAATTCAGAGAAATATGCTCAAAAACCCAATAAATTCCACTTCCTCCACACAATTACACAAAACACAACAAAACAACTAGATTTGAGATAAGAACTACCAAGATTCATTCATTTGAGTGCGCTTAGACTGAACTACAATACCCAATTGGCTTATTTAGAAACTGCATTTATTACTTGAAAAAAAGGCTTGCCAAGAAAATTCACTGAAAGCCCAAAAGGGCCCAAACTGCTTTTCAGAGTCACAAATGGAAGTTTGCCCATTTGAAGGAATAGACAAGCAAGCAATTAGTCACCATTCACTACAGCAATTATGATAAGACTAGTTAATATTGGAGAAATAACAAAAACTAATTTGAACAAAAAATAATTTTAAAAAAAATGAAAAAAGAAGCCAACAAATCCCAGTGGACTAAAGAGTACATGAAGGGCACTATCATAGTTAAACCGAAAAGAAAATTGTCGTTTGCGATTGATAACAACAAATGGGAGGGTGATTGGTGAGTAGCTAAATCACATGCCCATTTGTATGCAGAAAAAAAAAAAAAAAAAAAAAAAAAAAAAAAAAAAAAAAAGAGGAAAGGCATTCATGATGAACCAACTACTCTCTAGGGGTTGGCCCCTTTCATCACTATACATGTCAAATTTTGCCTTTATGATCTTGTTCGTATCTCTCACCTTTTGCTTTTGCTTCCAACCAAGTTAGGCCACAAGATTAGCTTTATCTTCTCAACTACAAAGTTTTTCTAACTATTGTTTATTATTTCCTTGGTGCCCTTGCAAACTCCATAACCATTCCTTTCTGGTCCATTTTATATATTAAATGTGCCATTCAAATTATTTTACAATGGAATTTCCCTTGTTTAATAACCTTGGTGATTTTGGACACATTCTCACGTGGTATATGATTTTTTTTTTCCATAAAAATGAGTATTTATATTTTCTAATAATTCATTTTATAAAGAAAAACGAACAGTCTTACTATATCTTATCAAATGATCAATAAGAGATGAGTATTTATTTGAGTCAAATATTTGATTTACTTAATAACCATGATGACTAAGAAGGACACATTTACTTAGCACTATGGTTCTCTTCCCTCTCATTCACGCCTACATGACATTGATAGGAAAAAAGCTTACACGGGACAACATTATTCTGGCATGATGTATGAATTTTTTATGGTGTGAATTATTTATTAATTCTGACCACCTATCTTGTCGAGCAGAACAAACAATCTTATTAAGTTGCACACACCAATGATCGATGATAGATAACCATCAACCTAATCAGTCAAATGTTTGATTTTCCTCTTGCTATACGCCAGTAATGCAATGAACAATCTCACCAAACATGTACGATAATTACATACATAAGCTAATAATCTTATCAGTTATATACATATAATAAGATCCTTTTTTGGTTGGATAGTGAAGCGCAATGTGACACGTAACACAAGTGGCTTAACAAAAAGCACATTCCATTTTCCTCCAATTCCTCTAATTGGTACGGACGCTCACTCACGGGCACATTTCATCTGCACCCCCTACACAACGTCGTCCACTATTTATTTCCTCTAATCGGGATTCTACGGGATATTATTGGCGTATTCTTCTTGCTTTCTACGCCCTAAATTTGGTCTATAGTATATGTATTATAAATGCATACAATTGTAGATATATACAATACATACTTTCTATTCCTAGGACTTTGCTTTTTGGTTTTGGAACTTCCAACAAACTCAATAATGAATATGGAAGATTATTAGGATGGTCCTTAAATTTTTAACTTTATACAACTTTAATCCCTGAATTTTTTTTATAGCCAAAATGCCCATAAATTTTTAAAATATTACTATAATAGTTTTTTACGCTAATTTTTGGACAGAATCCGTTAGATAGTATCATTTTTTGACTAAATTACTAACTTATTTCGTTTAAAAACTTACATAAATGATTATTGTAGTAATATTTTAATAGTTTAGGAGGCCTTTCTTGTTTTTTTTTTTTTTTTTTTTTTTAACTAGAATGATCATAAACGATTAAAAATGTTGCTCCACTATTTATTTTCTCTAATCGGGATTCTACGGGATATAATTGGCGTATTCTTCTTGCTTTCGAAGCCCTAAATTTGGTCTATAGTATATGTATTATAAATGCATACAATTGTAGATATATACAATACATACTTTGGATTCCTAGGACTTTGCTTTTTGGTTTTGGAACTTCCAACAAACTCAATAATAAATATGGAAGATTATTAGGATGGTCCTTGAATTTTTAACTCTATACGATTTTGATCTCTAAAATTTTTTTCATAGCCAAAATGCCCATAAAATTTTAAAATATTACTACAATAGTTTTTTACTCTAATTTTTGGACAGAATCCGTTAGATAGTATCACCTTTTGACTAAATTACTAACTTATTTCGTCTAAAAACTAACATAAATGACTATTGTAGTAATAGTTTAATAGTTTAGGAGGCCTTTTTGTTTTTTGTTTTTTTTAGCTAGAATGATCATAAACTATTAAAAATATTGCTACAGTGGTCATTTTCGTTAATTTTTTAATGGATCCCGTAGTTAGCACCACTCTTTGATTAAATTAGTTATAGATTGCATCCAAAAATTGATGGAAAGAACTATTGTAAAAGTTTAGGGGCATTTCAGCTACAAAAAAAAAGTTCAGAGAGCAAAATTGTACAAGATTAAAAGTTTATGGACTAAATGAGTAATTTACTCTAATAAATATAGCATTAACTCCCCCCCAACCCCCACCAACACACCCAAAAGTAAAAGGGAAACAAAATAAAACTCAAAAGAAGGAAATTATATGTATATATTACATAAATACATTGAAGAATATTTTCATTCAATTAAGTTTTGAAAATGTATTGGATTTCTTTATATTTCCAAGTGACTGACAGCTCTCTGATAAGAGTAAGAAGTTGTGGTTTTGCCACCTTACTTTGATAAAAAAAAAAAAAATTGCAGGAAATATATGCATAATAATCACACACACACATACACTTTGATAATACACTTTTCCTAAAGCAAAGGCAAAGAAAGGATAACAAGTAACATAGAGGATTTGAGGTCAATCACCGACAAAGAATTAGAGGGTAAGAAATTTTTTAAATGCTTAAAATTCCGAATGTGGACAAAATTAATTTATCACCTACGTGCATTGTTTTTAATATAATTCCTATTCAGCTGGTGTACGTGTTACTATATATGCTGTACCTATATATGTGTGTGTATAGATATATAGATATATCGGATTCGTGTTGTTAGAAGTAAGAACTTTGGATGTTTGTCATTAATACATACAGAATATGATAATTATGCACAAGATTTAACAAACTTGTTGAATGGGAAGACCGAAGTTCGTTTTAGTTTTAAGGAGATTCTGCAATCTACATCATGCAATTAGGTACACATCTCTCTCATTAACAACACAAATAAACCAATTAGAAGGAAATGAGGGTCATCGTCTATAACCTTCATTTTCCATAAATTGAAAATTGCAGATATATATATATATTTATATATATGTACACATCCACTAACAAACGTAATATTATACAAAAATTAATTGATTGTGACTCTAGTTTTAGAAAGGAAAAAAAAAAAATTTAGCTAGCACCCTGAAGATTGCCCTTTCCATATCACCCTGATTATTACATGAACATAAGACACGTTATAATTGGATAATACACTCACACACACATCATAGATGAAGATTCTGATGCCAAAATAAGCAAGATATCTCGAAACCAAACAAAAATAGTGTCTCTATTAGCTAGGTTGGGACCTAATCTCTGATTAGGCTGTAGCTGGGACCTTTTTCTAGGTATAATCTTAAAATACTATTTTATGTGATCATATTTATGTTCTGAAAAAATACTATGTAATTTCATTCCTACTCAAAACTTATATCTCCTTTTTAAGTCCTTATTAAGTCCTTAAAAACAGTTTAAAAATATGTTTAACCAATTAATTAAAATTTAACATATCGGAACAAGTTTGAAATCCCACGAGGACAAATAGAAATACTCTTATGTTATATAAGTTTGAGCTAATGATAACTATAACCACCAGTTATTGATAACCAATATATTTTCTAAAAAACAAAATCAATTATCTGCACATATAACAAAACATATTTACTTTGAAATTCACATAATATAATTACAAAGATCATATTATATACAATACTAATACATTTTTTTTTCTACAAAAATAAAACTCATACAATTGAAAATATTTTCAAAACCATTGTTTTGTTATAAGTTGAATGTTGACTACGAAACTAATAAGTTTCACATTATTCTCTCTCTCTCTCTCTCTCTCTCTCTCTCTCTTATTTGATGCCGTAAATACATGATTCGTCAGCTTGGTGGGTAGGAAACTTAATACCAAATACATAACGTGGCTAACTTTCATTTGACTGAAACAATAATGGAGTTATATATATGGAGTCTGTGTACATGAAACATTGACCTAATTACAAATTAAACCAATGATTTAACCCCTCAATTATATATATATATATATATCCCCATATTCATATTCTATCCTCTGGGGAGAATATCAGCTAAAAAAAAAAAAAAAAAAACTAGTGTAATTACACCACCATCATATATAATATATAACAATTGAGAGACCTAAGTAGACAATAAATATTTTAAGTACACGAGATTAAAAAAAAAAAAAAAGCCTTACTAAATTAAAGTAAATAATTCCCTTTAATTTGCTGGTGATCTTGAGAGCAACCAACATCACTGGGAAGGTAGTGCTGGAGAATTAGCTGGGTAATTCCAGTTAAGCAATTCTTCTATCATTTGCATTGCAATTCTGTCCTCTTCATTCGTGGCCGTAATGTTACTGCTCTGATGATCATAATCCTGATTATCCTGATCAAATAGATGATCGTGATGATAATCAACACCACTAGTGTTAGTACTACTACTCCCAAACAATGATCTCGATGTTGTTAAGGACGAGCCAATCAAATTATTATTATAATCCACACAATTATCCGTGGCAATAGTGCTAGTAGCACCACCAACAGCACCAGTGGTGCTGTTGGTGGTGCTACTAGTACTGGTGATGTTTTTCTTCTTGCCGAGCTCGATCCTCATGACCCAATCGGACCCGGCACGGGATCCGGCGCGCTTCTGCCAGACTCCGATGTGGGAATTGTCGTTGTCAAGCCGCAGGCAGGTGAGGGAAGGAGAAGGGTCCTTGCAGCACTTCCGGAGCTTAATGCTAAGCAGCTCCGAAAGTGCCTTGGGACACAACGGAGCATCTTCACTACTACTATGATCGTGACCGTGACTGCAATCATGATTTCGATCGGACGGCTGCATTTTGTTGTTGTTGTTGCCTTTATTATTTGTGCTAGGAGGAGGAAAATTGGTCTTGGCATTTTGACCGTTCATCAGTATGGCTGCTTGGTCGTACGCCCTGGCTGCAGCCTCCGCCGTCTCAAATGTTCCCAGCCATACCCTTCTCTTCCTATATATAACAATCGTAAATATATATACACACACATATATATAAATATGTATAAGATAAGAAATTTTAAAGTCTAATAAATTATAGGAAACTGACAAAATTTAACGTGCCTACATGTAGCTAAAGCAAGTAGGCAAATATTATAATGCCATTTTTTTCTTTTTTCAGTGTTCCTGAGAAATTATAGCAGTGTCGAAAAGGGAAATGTGTGTAATGAAAAAGAAACAATAATATTTGATGAGGAAGAATTGTTGAGACTGTAATAAAAATGGAAATGAGAGGTGGGTGACATATATGTATATATGTGTATGTATATGTGTGTATGAGAGAGAGAGAGAGAGAGATTACAGCAAAGGGTGGCGAATTTCTGACACCCAAGAGCCCCACTGGCGTTGCCTGACGCCTCTGAACTTCTTTGACTGTACCATTATAATATGAGAGAGAAATTACGATGATGATCAACTTAGGGTTTTGCAGAGAGAGAGAGACAAAGAGAAAGATAGAGAGATAAGGGATTATATATTATAAAGTACGGTCAATATATTTGTAGGCCGGAAAATATATGAGGTTATAGAGACTAGAGAGAGAGGAAATTGGTGATTAAGCTGTTGTTGTAGTTGCCCTTTTTTTTTTTTTTTTTTTTTTTTTTGGTGAGAGAGAGAGAGAGAGAGAAGAGTCCAATGTTTTATGTGGTACATTTAAATTAGCTGTCGGTGGATTGGTCGGAAAAGTCTTGTAGAAGGGGCAAAAATTAAAGTTCGTGGAGCAATTAAAGTTTCACCAGCTCTACTAGGGAAGGCCCTTCGTTCTTAAATGTTCAACGTGTTATGGTACGATCTATCTGCCCACGATGGCACGAAAAAGGACAACATATTTATATAAAATAAAAAATATATATATATATACCAAAGGAAAAAAAAAACAGTTCATGAGAGAGAAAAGGAGAACACTCTTCGTTAGTTTTTTTTTATATTTTTTTTAATTAACTTCTATTTCCTTTGGAATCACGATATGGTGAAGAAAAAAATGAATGGAAGAAGAATCACCGGTGAGGATGATACCGTGACAAAAAAATCTTATTTGAAGCTTTGCTTCTATCATATCATATGCTCGAGTTATGTATTATGTGATTTGTTGAATTCTATAAATCCCTAAAAGACTTTTAAGGACAAGATTTTTTGCCGCTCAACTGCTTACTTCTTTATTTGTGGGTCCGAGGACTTCAAAGATTTCACTTATTCTTTTTCTTTTTTTCTTTTTTTTTTTTTTAATTTACCAAAAGAATGAGAAGAAGAAGAAGAAGAAGAGAAGGAGGAAGGAGCAACGCCTATCTAATAATTAAGTGTTGATGGCGCGTAAATGTCAAAGTCCCGTATGTGGACCCAAAAGTGCATTAACAGTTCCAAAATAATGTCGGGTAATAGTGGATATATGCATTTGTTTGCCCAACTTTTATCAATGTTTACCAAAAAGAAGGAAAGATTCCATCTTTTTGAATAAAATAGTTGATAGTACAATTGGATCCATGACAAACATAGATCAACAACCCTACTCTACGCCATTGTAGATCAATATTGCAACTTTTAGAATGCCCTTCTTTCTATTCTCTCCCAAGAATATGACTTCACTGTTTGTGTGCCGTTCGATTTGTCATGGTAAGAGTGAACCTAAGTCCATTTTATTATTATTATTATTATTATTTTTTTCATTTTGAAATAGGTTCCTAAATTTCACTATACATGAAAAGAATAAGAGATAGAATTATGACAGTTATAATAATTATATAAAAAAAAAACACTGTGCAACATTAAACATATCAAGACTTCACAATCGCTTTTCTTTTAGAGTCCGTTTGGTGAACGAGTTTGAGTTGAAAATTTTAAGATTCAATAGTAATTTTTGTTGACTTTTCAGAAAAGGAAAAAAACTTTTTCAGAAAAGACAAAAAAAATTTTCAGAAAAAGATAAAAATTGAGATAAAAAAATACATTTTAGTTTGAAATGAACTTGTGAACCAAACATCCCTTTAGTATGTAATCTTTTTATTCAAAAAAAAAAAACATATTATTCGATTTGTATCCAGTTTTATAATATCTGTAGATGATTTTATTTGATGTGATTTAATTTTGATTAGTGCACTATTGATGAGTAGAAGGCTCATTTATAATTCATAAATGAAAACGGAGTTCAAATGTAAGATGAGTATTGATCTACTAGTGATCTTAGACTCCTTCTCAAAGACCCAAACATAGTCTTGATTGATATTTATTTTTCACAAAATTTAATCAAAATTTTGCACGCTCATATTAATATATATGTATATATGTATGTATGTATGTATGTATGTATGTACGTACGTATGTCTGCATATGTGCTTTTATGTATGTAGATGAAGTTGTGGGCCACGGGCTACAGCTACAGAAGCCTTCAGTGTGGAACTAGGCCCAATTTCCCTTGAAAGTCTTGTTGAGTGGACCATTTTGTCCCCCTTCACTAGTTAATAAACCTCACCTACCGAAAATAGAGCATTTGTTAAAATCGTTATAGTTAGTTTCCAAGTGAAAATTGACTAATACAACACATATTTTCATTTGTCACTGTTTATATGTTTGCTTTTCTGAAACATGTATTTAATTGTGATACGATATATGGCATTGAGGTGATTATAAACCTTTTTCAATCACAGGATCTTAAAAGTTAAAATCTAGAAAAAAAAAAAAAAAGAAAAGAAAAAAAAAAGGCCACAATTGATCGTGAAAAACGCAATCGAGGATGAACTCATGCGAGACTTTAATACCTTAAAAAAAAAAAAAAATCAAAGAATCTAGTGATACTACGATGGCGCTAGCTAAATTATTTAAACAGTAAAATAAATTAAGTAATTAAAAGTGTTTGAAACTATTAAGGGTTGTTTGGAACACCGTTTCAAACTAAAATTTTTATTTCAATTTTTGTCTTTTTCTGAAAAAGAAAAAGTTTTTGTCTTTTCTGAAAAGTCAACAAAAATTACTATTGAAATTTAAAATTTCTAACTTAAACTTTTTCACCAAACGGACTCTTATTTTAAAGAACTTAATAAGTTGAAATGATTTTGAATTTTCCAATCATCAATAAAAATGTTAGAATGAAATTTTTAATATATTATTGAAACTCTAATGCAAATTTCAAAGTTTACTTAAAAGTTCTTTTTTTAATTTTTTTTTTGGACCGGAAGCTCTTTTAGATATAATATATATATATATAGAGAGAGAGATGTTTCTAACATAATAAAAAACAACTTGTAAAAAGTTATGCCAAACAAACCATACAGTGCTTATGGCATAAAAGTTGCACATAAGACGTCTCATTTTTAAACTTCCTTCGCATAATACCATTTTCAAATTCTTTTGGAAACTTTTTGAAAATTTCCTCCAACGTAATATTTCTAACATAATTTCTTCTCATCTTGAAAATGAGATGATTTTCCAAACAAATTTTAGACTCTTTTTACTATCTCTTGGTAGAAAAAGAATATTTATATCTTAAAAATGATATTTCATCTTATTGATTTGGCTTTAGTTTAGATTTGGGCGTTTTGGGTTGTCAATTTGTCAGTAAAATGAATTCAGAAATTTTCAAGAATCTCACAAAAAGATCTCGTTTTGAAATTTCCAACAAGGATTTTGAAACTTAAAATTTCTGTTGTGTAAAAGAACTTGATCAACATACAAAAATATAAACCACACATAAATTATCACATGAATCCAAAGATAGATAGTCCCTTCATTAGAGAGGCGTCAAAATTTATACTCATTTTTAAATTTTATTAGATTTTTAGTCTAATAAGTTGTAAAATTTGATTTTGCAAAGTTGAATTGAACTTCACTTCACCTAAAAAACGAAGTTCTCACTTTCTCTTATTATATAAAATATATATATATATATATATTTTTGGATTTCTAAAAGAAAGGAACAAAATAATATGGATTGATGGGCCATTTTAATGGATATTGGGCCAATAAATTAATATGGAAATGGAATGACGTTTGTCACATTGGTCTCCCAACTCCTTGGAAGTAAAGGCGGGAACTTATTCTAGCTTGAATTCATGGAAGATTTATTCTTTCCTTGGCACGTTCATTACAATCTTATGGATCCTTACTCTTCCCTTTTTTTTTTTTTTCCCTTCTATATTATGATCAACAGGAATATCCAACTGAAACATATAGAGGCCAAAGATCTTTCCCTCCAAAGGTCTTGTTAAAACGACGCCGTTTCACTTCGTCCATCAGTAATTCACACCTTAATCTTTAATCTTTTGAAGTTAGTTTCTCGATCTTTTTTTACACATGCATTATGTGGTTTTGAAGTATTAACAATATTTGCTTCTTGTAGATATCTCTCTGCTTTATCCCCAAGCAAAAATGCCTGCTTTGCTTCATGGAACGCTTCTCGTTACAATTTTCGGTATTGATAGGCTTCAAACTGGTTGTGGACTCAGTTCCTGTTATGGCAAGGTGTGTAGTTAACTTTGCTTCAAATCAACTTACTTTTTTTTTTTTTTTTGGGGGATTTTTTTTCTTTGTTACCTTTCGGAATTAATATGCTTGTTTAGCATGAATTTAGAGCTCTGCCTAAAAACAGAATATCCAATGCTCTAATTTTAAGTTATCTAATCAAATTTTTTGTTTCAATTAACAGGACATGATTTATAATGGTCTTTCACTTTATTGTAAATTTTAGTAAATGAAGATGGGATAGTTATTCAAATATTATGTGTTTAGGAGAGTTTTTGGATTATTTTTATTGAAGGGATTTTCAAAATGAATTGCAATTTCTAGAGTTTATGCACTTGGTTTTATTCATTTATCCGAAACAAAATTGACGAGCTACACTTTGGAAAAAAAAAATTTTATAATTTTTTTTTAATATTTATTAGTAGACTGAAACTTAGGGGGTGTTTGGTTCGCTAGTTTGAGTTGAAATATTTTAGTTGTAATAGTAAATTTTTTTGAATTTTCAAAAAAGACAAAAAACTTTTTGGGAAAAAGACAAAAACTTTTTAGGAAAAGACAAAAAAAATTTGAGTTGGAACGGAGATGAACAAGTGAACCAAACACCCCCTTATAAAAGTAAACCTCAGCTGGCTGTTTTTGAAAGAACATTTTCTCCATTTCGATATATTGCATTCCACGATTCAATCAAGTAAGCGTTTGACGACCCATTTCAAAAATGGAAATTAACCATTTGAAAATGGTCAAAATGTGTCATTTTAGTTGTTTCTCGAAATGGAGGGCCCCTATAAATTTTGACTATCTTTGCTTTTTTTCTTATATTCTACAAAGCTTGTATACATACATGCACCTTATAAATACTTATCAGGTTACTTATCTTCAAAATAACACTCCTAAAAAAAATTTTAATTCGTAATTTGGTAACGATGCTAAAATGTCGCTTTACAATATATATATACATATATAAAGTTTCCTGTTTTCTTTAGTACTTTACCCTGGTGCTTTTTTCTCTTTTCTTATTTATTTATTTATTTTTCCCGATACACACAAGTCACCGAGGAAGTTTCTGTCTGAAGTTAAGAAAGCTATACTCTGTCGTCCTGAGGTACAAAATAATCTATATTGTTATCTTATGGAACATGAATACGATTGCTTTAACAATTAGATTAACTTTTAACGGTCTGATATATGAATACCCATTAAAAAATTTACTATATGTGACGTAAAATTGCTTTCAATCGTAGATTAGATCGTTAAATTGTTAATCTAATGACTAAAGCAAGAGTATCTATAATACATTTACCTCTAGACTAGTCAATTATTTACATTATTCTTTTTCTTCTTCTTTATTTTCTTTGCATGTGAACTTCCTACATGAAAAACATCATGGAGATTGTTGGATACAAGATATATGCAACGGTTGATCTAGACAAGGCGAGAGTGGCACGGACCAGAATGGTGCAAAAAAATCCTAGACACCCTGTTTGGGACGAGAAGTTCTACATATACTGTGCTCATTTGACATCAAACGTGATTTTCACGGTGAAAAATGATGAGCTAGTTGGGGCAACGCTACTTGGAAGAGCTTATCTACCTGTAGAAGCTATCATCTCCGGGCGCGAGGTGGAACAAGCGGTCTCGATCTTGGACGAAGAACTTAAACCGATAGGTTCGAAAATTCATATCAGAGTGCAATATATCCGAGCCACTGATGAAATTAGTTGGTCTTCGGGAATCGGAAGTAGCCAGTATCAGGGAGTTGCCAGGGCCTTCTTTAATCAAAGACAAAATTGTAAAGTTACGTTATACCAGGACGCACATGTTCCAGGTGATTTCGAGCCAGGAATTTACTTGTCTAATGGGAAAATATATGAGCCTCAGAGATGTTGGGAGGACATATTTGATGCAATCACAAAGGCCAAGCAGTCTGATTTACATAACCGGATGGTCCGTCTATACTCAAATTACGTTGAGAAGGGATCCGAGGCGGAAGATACCTGGAGACGATATCACACTCGGGGAGTTGCTGAAGAAGAAGGCTGATGAAGGTGTCACGGTGCTCATGTTGGTTTGGGATGACCGAACTTCGATTGAGGAGCGGAAGAAAAGTGGCCTGATGGCAACTCATGATCAAGAAACCGAGGCGTACTTTAGGAACACCAATGTGCATTGCTTCCTTTGCCCTCGGAATCCGGATGAAGGGAGGAGCATAGTTCAGGGGTTTGAAATCGCTACCATGTTCACCCACCATCAAAAAACCGTGGTCGTCGACAGCGAAGTGCAAGGGTCACAAAAGAGGAGGGTTGTGGGCTTTGTCGGCGGAATTGATCTTTGTGATGGAAGATATGACACATTGGAGCATCCTCTTTTTGGTACCTTAACCACCACCCACAACAATGATTTTCACCAGCCGAACTTTCCAGATGCTTCCATAAAAAAAGGCGGCCCGAGGGAGCCATGGCATGACATCCACTGCAAGCTGGAAGGGCCTGTTGCTTGGGATGTCTTGTACAACTTTGAGCAGAGGTGGCTCAGGCAAGTTGGTAACAAGTCATTGATTTCCCTTAATGCGCTTGACAAAATTCTGGTTCACCCTAATGATAGTATCTCGCCAACCGGAGATGCGGAAACCTGGAACGTTCAACTTTTTCGATCCATTGATGGCGGGGCGGTTAGCGGCTTCCCTGACACCCCCAAGGAAGCAACAGCGATGGGGCTTGTTACTGGCAAGGACAACATCATCGACCGCAGCATTCAGGATGCTTATATCCACGCCATTCGCCGAGCCAAAAACTTCATCTACATCGAAAATCAGTACTTTCTTGGAAGCTCATTCGCATGGAGATCTTCAGATATTAAGGTCGAGGATATCAACGCTTTGCATCTAATACCAAAGGAGCTCTCACTGAAAATCGTTAGTAAAATCGAAGCAATGGAGAGATTTTGTGTCTACATTGTCATCCCGATGTGGCCCGAAGGCATTCCCGAGAGCGGTTCTGTTCAAGCAATATTGGATTGGCAAAGACGGACAATGGAAATGATGTACTCTGATATCACTCAAGCTCTTCAACAAAATGGCCTAGACGCAGACCCCAGGGATTATCTAACCTTTTTTTGCCTCGGGAACCGAGAATTTGGGAACACAGCAGAATATCAACCTCCAGAGAAACCAAACCCCGACTCTGATTATGGTAGAGCACAACAAGCTCGGCGGTTCATGATTTACGTTCACTCAAAGATGATGATAGGTAAACACTAATCATTAACTTCACTTCATTATCGTACCTTCATGATTTAGTCTTAGCTTGGAATACGGGTTTGAGATGAAATTTTTATATTCAAGTTAGTAAGTTTTTTAAAAACTAATTATAATTTTTGTTGACTTTTTAAAAAAAAGATAAAATTTGAGATGAAAAACTTAGGTTCACACCTGCAATCCAAGCACATGCTTACTTTTTTGTTGCATCTGTCACTTTGTGCACATTTATTGACAGAAATGACAACGTAGTTTCAAAATTTTTGGCTAAATTTGTGTAGTTGATGATGAATACATAATCGTTGGATCAGCCAACATAAACCAAAGATCAATGGACGGCGCGAGGGACTCGGAGATTGCCATGGGAGCATTCCAGACAGACAATGTAGCCAACGGCAATGAACCAGCCAGAGGGCAGATTTACGGGTTCCGAATGGCCCTATGGCGCGAACACCTCGGCGTACCGTTGGAGCAAATTTTCACGCATCCTGAAACAGAGGAATGCGTCCGAAGGGTGAATCAGATTGCTGAAAGGAACTGGAAATGTTACTCTAGCGACGCCCTTAACGTAGATCTCCCGGGACACCTGCTTCGCTACCCCATTGAAGTTGCCAACACTACTGGCTCTATCACGGCTCTTCCAGGGTTTGAGTTTTTCCCTGACACCAAGGCCAAAGTCCTTGGAACCAAATCTGATATCCTCCCTCCAATACTCACCACCTAGTATCTGATATATTTACATACATACACACACACACACATATATATATATGTCTATTTATATATGTGTGTGTATGTATCTACTCAACTAGTTTGAATACTGCATCGTACATGTACATGATGTTAGTAATGTTATAAAGTGTCTGTCACGCTTTGTTTCCTCAGAAGTGTTGGAACCAAAAATAAAAACCATGCCTAGCTATTTCTGAATTCTCTGCACATAATTTTGAACCCAAATTAGAAAGCAATTTAAATGGATGAAAGCGAACTGTTTGATATTCAAGTAGAAAAAAGAAATAAAGTCATTCTCAAGGGACAACCAAAATTTGACATTCATTTCTCTATATGAATTTGATTGTATTTGTTAGAAGTTGAATTTCTTTCACGTCATAGAGATAGAGACGATTAAACTATTATAATATTTATATGTAAATTGAGCTTCTTCTTTTTTTTTTTTTGAGTTAATTTTTTAGTATGAGTTTACTTAACTGCATAGATCATGGTATAAAAATTAGGATGATAATAGATTTAAATTTCAATCTATTTACATGAAACGTTATATACGATGGATTGTATTAGAAATTAAATTGATCCCACATAATAATTATTATACTCTTATGACATATGTATATATATATATATAAATCAAACACACTCTTCACTTGTGCTAGTTAAAATAAGTTCTCATTATTAGTAATAATACTTATATTATGAGATAAAAAAGATGCCAATTTGACGTCGAGGCACTAGTGTGGCAAAAAGTACACAAGAAAAATAGCACAGTCGGTCGGTAAAAAAAAAAAAAAAAGGGGGAAGTGTGGTCTCCGCCCGTGAAGACAATGTGATTGGATTTGGACACAAGTCCCCATCATAATTTGCTAATTACAAGAAGTTTTCAAAGATTGGTTATGAGCTAATTTTTTAATTTAATTTTGTTATGGAATTGTTGGGATCTAGGTAGTTGGGGTTGGGAGATCTGGTCCATCAAGTTTGTCCCTGCCCTACTTGTAGCTTTACCAAACGTCGGCAGAGGCTTCTTTGTTTTTGTTTAGGTGAGTCCTCTGCAAATTTTAATAGTATGGTTGTCAAAAGGGACACTATCGATTAAAAGTCCCCTTGACTCTTGCGGTGTAAGGAGGGTCCCGCTTATCTTTAAAAGGAGATATATATATATATATATATTTTTTTTAAATATACATATTTCTCTTGAATTTTTTAAATTTGATTATTTAGGGTGTTTAGTTCGCGAGTTCATCTCCGTTTCAACTCAAATTTTTTTTTGTCTTTTCCCAAAAAGTTTTTTGTCTTTTCTGAAAATTCAAAAAAATTTACTATTACAACTAAAATATTTCAACTCAAACTAGCGAACCAAACACCCCTTAATTTCTAAACTTTTTTTTTGAGACAATCAATCATTGATCATATAGTTTTTGACATTATCACTTCTATTTGATCAAATCCGTTAAACTTTGAATAGTTTTTATGTGTATGACTTGTACATTATAGTCCAAAAAAAAATTTGTTGATCAATTTTACTTGATTCAATATAAATTTCTTTGAAAACTTGAATCTAATTCAGATATAATTCAAATTTGAACCTAAAATTTAATAGAAATTTGTATTAAAATTAAGTAAAAATGATAAATAATGTTCTTCTTCTTTTTCTTTTTTTAAAGTGAAGTTTGGGATCAATAATGTTCTTCTTGGGTTACAATACAAGCCATGTGCAAAAGACTATCTAAATTTTAATGAATTTGAACAAAAATAACTAGCAATGTCAAAAATTATAATTCAGGAGATTGATTACTTCGAAAAATTGTTTAGAGACAATTACTTCGAAAGTTTTTGGCACATCCAGATAAAACAGTTAAAAAAAAAAAATTCTTCTGGATTGATATTGTTTTAACCATCCAATCATATCAAAGTATAAAATATATATTTCACCAAAATATTTATGATAATTTAGATGTATTTAATAAAAATCTTCGGATTAATATTTTTAGCATGAAATGACTGTATTAAATTTCCATTCTATTTGTTGCCATTCATGGTTTCTCTAAGGGTAGCAGAGGTAAAGTCATGCCAAACTTAGGTGAAGCAACAAAGTATTTTTTTTTTTTTTTTTTTTTTTACGAGTAAGCAACAAAGACTTCTTTTTTTTTTTTTTTTTTAACGAGTAAGCAACAAAGACTTTTTCTTCTTGGGGCAACTATCTCCTCTTCTTTATTCTTCCCGCTTTTTTTTTTTTTTTTTTTTCCTTTCTTTCGAAATAAAATGAGTAAGAACATTCTCCAATTGTTAACGATTAATATAAATTTCCATGCTTTCTTAGTCATCTTTATGCACGATACGTTTCCGCTCATTCTTTTTCTCTGACATCACTTTCCAATGTCTTTTCTTCTAATTTATTTTGATAGCGATAACAACGAGTATAATTCTCATTGTGAAACAAACATTTGATTCATAAGTTTTTATTGAAAATTTTAGGTAAAATTCAAATTTTTATAAGAAAAAAAGAACGGTAGGAAAAAATTTAAAGTATAATTCAAATTCACAAAACAGACGACATCAATTTAAGAATGAAAAAAAAAAAAAACCAAACTCAATATCTTATAATAAAATTATGTACGAGACTATCATTATATTATGTCTATGATTGCTGCTTTGACATTATATTTAGTAAGAATGATAAGATATAAAAACAAAAAAAAGCAACAAAAAAAAGTGAAGAAAATTATTTTTTTTTAAATTTAAGGAAATAAGGAAAGAGATTTTGTATCATAGTAATGGCTAAAATTTAATGAAAAAGGAAAATAAATAGTCTTTTAAATTTATTTCATCAATACAGCTTTGGTTATTAAAAACAACCGAAGAAGAAGAAGAAGAAGAAAGCAAGTGAAAAACTAGCCGGTTATTTCAGGTATTTTTATGGTTGAGTTTATAGTTGGGACTGGATTACAACTGACAAAAGTAACAGTCTAGTATCAAAAATAGTAACAGTCCAGTTGAAAAAACCAAAGTACCAGACTTACAGTTTCACAAAGCGGTAATTTCTTCTTCCTCTCTCTCTCTCTCTCTCTCTCTCTTTCTTTTTTTGGGAAAAGAAATTAAAGCGGGGTTTTTTTTATTTATAGAAATTAATCAAAAGCGGTTTGCAAGTTTTGTTTTTTGTTTTGTTTTTTTTTTGTTTGACTCCCTCCTCTGTACCCAATTCCTGCAAATAGAAGAAAGCAAAAGCTTTTAGAGAGAGTCTTTTTTTTTTTTTTTTTTTTTTTGGGTTTTGTCTTTTTGGTTTTGGTTCAATCAGAAACGAGAATGGTGGACTAACAGTAGTTTCAGAAAACAGAGAAGAACCCTGATCGAAAAAACCTCTCTCTCAGATTTTCCAACTCAACCATGCCATTTTTAAGGTCTCACCATTTCATCCCCGCAAACACGTAAAAAAGGAAATTTCTTTCTTTTTCCTGGGAAATCTCTCCTTTCCCTTTTCCCGGAAAACGCTAAAGGATAAAATTAGATAATATTTTTATATGAAAATAAAAAGGCGTATCTGAGCTTCTACAGCTTCTTTCTTATTGGTTGGTTTGTGGGTTTACGCAGAACTTTGAGAGGTGTATCTCTGCTTCCTGGATTTACTGCTTTGCGACGAAGTTTTCTGGTTTTGCGAGTTTAAATGCAAATCTATAGGTACATTCCAGCGTGGGTCTTTGACATTCTCGCTTGCATGGGGTGAGTTTCTCTTTCTTTCTCCATCCCTCTGTTTGGTTCCTGATAAAATTAATTGAAGGGATTTAGAGACCTCGATTTGTCATAAGGGGGAAAAAAGTTCAAAACTGGGTTGGTTAGATTCGACTTTTTGGTGCAAATGGAGTTTTGGTGAGTTTTTTCTGATTGGTTGCTCAGAAAAAGCAATCGGAATTCGACGCAAAATATGCGATCTTTATATTGGAGAATTTTTCTTGAGTAATATTCTGAGCTGAACTGTGACTTCTTTTGCTATTCAGAGTATCTGAGGAGATTTTCCTGTTTGGGGTTTTCTGGGATTGGGAAGAGAGAGAGAGAGAGAGAGAGAGAGAGAACTTTTTGTTATTCTTTCCGGATTCCCTAGCTTTTTCTGGGGAACCAAACAGGCCTATGGGTATTCTTTTGTTGTTTGGTCTCCTTAACTTGATTTGGAAGCTTCGTACTTGTGTTTGCTTGCTTGTTAAGCGAGCTAGTATAAAAGAACAGAGACAAATTTGGGCCTTTTTTTTTTTTTTTTGTTCTTTTCAAATTTCATTTGCCATTCTTTACTTGATAGCTTAGGCTTTTGGTTGTAGTAGTGTTATTCAGAGAGGGGTTTTGTTTTCTCGCATGGAATTTCTGTAGGAGCTTAGCTAAGCTATATGTATTCCAAGTGTTGTTTGTTTTCCCAAACCGAGAGATGCTTCAGAAACAAACCTTGCTGCTCGTTTTTAGTCTTTTTCGGTGCTTGTTTTCGAGCTTCTTTGCTCTTTATCGTGGACAAGTGCAAGGCGAAATTCAATAAAGTTTTCAGTGTAAGAAGGGGAAAAAATTGAAAACTGATTGTGTTACTATACTTTCCCGATCGCATCACAATTTTAGTAACCTGGGGCATCTTGCTTAGCCTTTCGTTTTAGGGAATAATAGGAACAAAGTTTACCTTGATGGCTTGGGGTATTTTTCGACAAGCCTGCGAAATATGAATTGTCTCTCTTTGTTGTCTTTGAAAGAAAAATTATGTGTTCTTCTATGCAGGAGTTGAATTGTAACTTTCGTTTCATAAAGAAGTTTCGTTGTTGGATTGGACCAATACAACATGGTTGGTCCAGTTTCACGCATCTACGCAAATTTTTTTTTTAATTGTTTTCTATTCATGCATATAAATGTGTTTTTGTTATGATACAAGTACTTATGGCAATTAGTTAGTAAATGTCAGTATTGCCTTCAAGGGAGGAAACAAAAAAAGGAGGAAAAGACAATATGTTTTGGCAGTTAATAATATTTTCTGATTATCCTCTCATCAGCTTGTATTATAGCGGAAATTTTCGCTTATTATTTGAACTAAAATCTTGGAGTTGTGTATGTTAATATATCAGTTGTGTTTTGTTCATTTTGTTTTGGATCTTATATTTCTGGGGTGGCTGGTTTGTGGACGGTATCTTGTAATTTTTTAGCTACTGCTCATCTTTTATTATTTCTCTCTCTCTCTCTCTTCAGTTTTCGATAAACTTTGCTTTTAAATTGGCAATTTGAATTGATATATAGGTGGTGTTAATCAATATTTTGTGGTTGAACCTGATTTAAAACAGAGCAGAGGCTGTCTTGGATGCTTTACGAAACCCTCGGAAATTGTTGTGGTTGATGATCCGTTGAAGGGACCAAGAATTCAAGGCCCGGTGTTGAATGAATCTATTTTTCCAGAGGCTTTTTGGAGCTCTAGCACCATTGAAATGGAGAATCCTGCGCTCTATTCCCAGAAAAGCATCTCAAACCCTGCACTTGATCCCTGCTGCACTTCTTCTACTGGCACAAGCAATCCTCACGAATTTGTAAATCATGGTAAATTCATACCAGGAACTTCTATCCATTTTCCATCGGACTGTTTTTATCTGGTTTTGTCTACACTTGGCTCTTAACTCTAGAGCTCACTCGCATCAAGTGATTCCTCTTTATATTCCCGAGTCCAGGTTTCTTTTAATCCAAGCTTGTTCTTCTTTTGAGCATAATCTGTTTTTGCTTTGGTGTCGACCATTGATATTGTGAACAACTTGTAGTTTTGAGACTCGATAAGAGAACAACAGATAATAGGTTGTCTGGGAGGTTATTATAAGATGTATTGTTTCATATGAACTTTTCTATTATGCCTGTCACAAAATGATCATTCAGTTTCTTCTATTAGTCCTTTCTTTTTATTCATAAGCACATATTTCGACCAAAGTCTTTGAGTACTGGAATTTGTGGATTCAGGCCTTCTTCTCTGGAATCACACAAGGCAGCAATGGCTTGGAAACAAAGTGTCTCAGAATAAGACGCCAATTCGAGAATCCAGAATAAGGTGAATCGCCTAATCCCGCTCTAACCCTTATAATAGTTGGAACCATCATGTCCTTAAAAGTAGTTTTGCCTGTATTTGTTATCTTACCTCCCAAGTTCCCAAGATGTAAACATTTGGATCATGAAGAAACATTTCGTAGCTTGTGGGCAATATGATCCTCCCCGGTTTGGCTATTTGACCTATCGTTTTGCAATTTAGCTTCCTCCCGTCAAGTTATTTTCTTCTTTTGAAGGAAATCCCAACAATTCACTTAGCAATGAATTGTCATCTGTCCGATTCAACTTTTTCATATTATTTCTTGCAAAAGAAAATGTTGGCATCCCACGTCTCAGTTGGAATTAGAAAAGTTGGATTTACGGCGTTGTTCAAAAATAAAACCCCTATCTTTGGTGTATGACTGTCACGTAACAAATTGTGTTTTGCAGTTGGAATGCTACTTATGAGAGTTTGCTTGGAAACAGCAAGCCTTTCCCACAACCAATCCCACTCTCTGTAAGTTGCCTCGAACTTGGATTTTTTGTTTTTCCTTGCTGTTGCTGGTTGAAAAATTCTTTTTTAAATTCCAGTGCTTTTGTTTCTGAAAGGTTTCTTGGTCTTACTTTTGGCAGGAAATGGTTGAATTCCTTGTTGATATTTGGGAGCAAGAGGGCTTGTACGATTGAGAAAACCAAACTTGAACACTTTTTTTTTTTTTTTTTGGTCATTTTTCTTGTGTCACTCTCACTTTTGTAATTCATATTAAAATCTTTGGGCTAAATAGATTAAAATTGCAGTCCCAATTGCTCCCAAGTTATTTTATTACACTTTGATGGGGTTTGAGGGAAATACACTTGTTGTACAATCTTCTTGTCAATTGTCGTTCTAAAAGATCTTCAGGAATTTCGAGTCTTCTTCCTGTTCTTGTTCTTGTTCTTGTTCTTGTTCTTTTTCTTTTTTTGGCAATTAGGCTTTTAACTTGAGGCATCTCTTCGTTATTATATAGTTTGGTATGACAGGAACGAAAGAAAATAAAATCATCTAATGTTGTTTCGTCATTTTTTTCCCTCCGATTATCATTTTGTTTAATCCTCTTATCTTGTTTAGTTATTAACAAATAAAAATAAAAATAAATACTGGAATGAGTGAATGACAGGCAGCGGCTCAGTTAGAGATTTTAAATCCCCAACTCCTCTCTCATTCCTTGAGACAAGGCACATACCCAAATATATATTTGTTATTTTAGCTGTCTAGAAATTTATTATTTATTTTTTTTAAGTTTCAAGAAAATGATGTTTATTATAATATGGGATAAAGTTACCATAATATTCTTTTTATATACCATATCGATAGAATTTATTTTTTAAACCGCTACAATGTAATCGAACGGTTAAAATGTTGTTTATGTATAATAATTATTACATACCTTACCTCATATTAATATAGATTAATAAATAAAAAATTAAAAAAAAAAAACCCAACTACTTTCCTTCTCCGATGCCGGCGACAGAGCCCTGCTCCCCCCCCCTCCCGACCAGATTTGCCCCTCCATCCCCAACGCCAACGCCGATGAGCCCAATTCCCCACCCCAACCCCCCAACCTTCCACTGGTGAAGGTGGATTTTTTTAATTTCTTTTTTTATTATTTTTTAATTTCTTAGTTGAATATTACTATAAAATAAAGTGTATGATAATTACCATACACAAATAATATTTCAGCCGTTTAATTATATATGAATGGTTTAAAAATGAAATCTCTCAATAAGAAATATAAAAAGGTCTTCACTGCAGCTTTACCCCGTAACATGTGTAATGGAGTAGTAGGAAGTACCACATTCCCACGTGACGGGATTTACCGTAACCATTTCATTGTGGATTTCTTACTTGTTATGTTAATTGATCCAATTGGGTAAAGAAGCAAAAATTATAATTTTTTTTTTAATTTATAAAACAACGTAAATTGTTCATTTAGTCCATCAACTCTTAATATTATGCAACTTTGGTCTTTAAACTTTTTTTTGTTGCGGAAATGTCCCTAAACTTTCAAAATATTACTACAATAGTCATTTCCGTTAATTTTTTAACGAAATTTGTTAACAATTTGGTCAAAAAGTGACGCTAACTTTGAATTCTTTCAAAAAATTAACAAAAAAGACAACTTTTTTGTAGTAATGTTTTTAATAGTTTATGATCATTCCAGCTATGAAAGGGAATTCTCCTAAACTATTAAAATGTTGTTACAATAGTTATTTTTGTTAATTTTTAAACAAGATCTATTAGTAATTTGATAAAAAAAAAATAATGTTAATTAACAAATTTCGTCCAAAAATTAACATAAAGGACAATTGTAATAATTTTTTAAAAGTTTAGAAGCATTCCAATTTAAAAAAAAATTTCAATGACCAAAATTATATGAAGTTAAAAGTTCAGCGACCAACCTAGCAATTTATCTTATAAAATAAGTTATCTTAATTATATCTTTTTAAGAAATTGTAGACAATCTAACTAACGATAATTCTATATTTAACTTCACTAAAAAAGTACAAATTTCAAACCTCTTATTCGGTACTTAAACAAAAAAAAAATTATAATTATTTATTTTGAAGTGAAAGCAAGCTTATCTTCCAATACACTATTTAGAGTGGCTGCTTATGTGTGATGAATATATAAATAAGCATGTTAGAAAGGTGTAAAAAGAAGAAGAAGAGCACTCCCAACATGCAATGGCCCTGGCTGCAAGTAGATAGAGATAAAAAGCATGCTAAAAAGGTGTAAATATCTTCTTATCTTGGAGCCCTCCAATTTGGACCCGAAAGTCAATATAATTTCGCCGAGTATCAATCATGATTAAAGACTTTCTTAATTATGTGTTTCACGTTTGGATTAATCTTTTTTAATAAAAATTATTATTTGATCAGTTTAAAAAGAAATCTTTCTCTTTTTTTTTTTATCCCCATTTTCCATGTCATTCCTTCTCCAATTCTTTCCGTCTCTTTCTCTCTCTTCGGAGACAAAACATTGAATTTGGAAAAAGTTTGTCCCACGGCTTCCAACACCCATAGTGGCTCTGGGCCAGCCTGATGTGAACTCTATGAGATTAGATTGGGCAGCCCAATCAGAATTACTTTAATCTGCTTTTTTTTTTTTTTTTTTTCACCAAAGACCTCAAAATTTTACTTACATTATCGTATTGATCTTTGCTTTTAATTCTATACATCACACTATTTGAAACTTTTATATTATTACATAAATTGCCCCTGTCTCGGTATTTTGTTAAAAAAAAGTAAAGGAAAATTAAACGAACACAGATGCATGAGCTTTTAATTAAAGCTAAAATCATAGTAGTTTTTGAGAGAAAAACTATATCTCCTAAATATATGTGGTAATATTATATATCTTTGATAAAAATACTGTTTATTTTTAAATTATCGCTAATGGAGGTATAATTTCTCTCCAAAAAACGTTTAATTACGATTTTATCTAAAAATAAAGTTTATGTAATCAGAACGTCTTCAATTTTTGTCTAATTTTTTTTATACAGAATATTGAATAGAAAAATTCAAAGGAATGTTATATAGAAAAATAATCCTTCTTCTTTTTTTTTTTTTTTTTCCTTCTTTACGCATTTGTTGACACAATCGAAAATCTTTAAATATAAATCACAATTAGGAAATAAAAGTTTTTAGTTACTCTATTTTTTGCCTATAAAAACTCACATCAGTGAATAATGTCAAGCAACTTGCATGCTTTTTAAATTAATTTATGGGATATGTTCTAATCTATAAGCGATATTAATTTTTAATTTAAAATTTTTTTTTCCTTTTTTCCCCTCATGACACTCGGATTCTTTTCCAGGCCGTCCACGTTACAGGGTATGTGATAACTAAAAAAAAATATGCAAAAAAAAAAGAAAATAAACAAACAAAAGAAAAACTCCATATACATGGTATCAACACAAACATCAAGCCAACTAATGAAATACCATAATCAATTGTATATGCGTGTGTGTACATATCTATATATCTATATATATATATGTGTGTGTGTGTGTGTGTGTGTGTATGTTAAGATCCTTCTTTTTTATTTGATGAATCTTAGATCCCTTTTGATTGATCTAATTAGTGGAGAATTAAATAATCATTTCCATCAACTAGATTGGCTGTACCTCTTGGGGGTCTTCATTTTATTGAATAATAGTGATTATTACGTTTGCACTTTTGGCTTTTGCGTTGAACAAAATATTATAGCTATTACCTCGTTCAAGTTGGCCTTTTTATTTTTTTTTTTTTTTTTAAAGCTGGTTAATTAATTTAACGCAAACAGGTTTAAATAATTGTCACTAGCATCCCAAGGCAAGCTCATATTTTGCTGATATTATATTCTAAATCGTGTGGTGCACAAAATTTTGGCACTTTTTAGAAAACAAAACGGCATAATGCAATGGAACTCAGTGTGTATTAGACAAATATATGGAGTCAAATTAACATCATGCACTTCCAAACACGGGCGGAGCGATACCAATGATCAAGTGAAATTTTCCATCCTAGTGCTTTTTATTTCTTATTTTTTTTATTTTACTTTTAAAATCTTCATGTTTTTTCTTATTTTGTCCCCTACTAAAAATTAATTATTTTAATATAAGTTTTTTTAATTAATACATGTTTTTATTGAAATAATAGGCTGATTACATTGATAGTTGACGGAGATTCTAAGAAGAGGAGACATGAATAATGCATTTTCAGAAAACGAGTTTGGGTGGGATCTCCAAGTGGGTCAAAGGAGTCGAATAATACTTATTGTTGTTAAAGTTGTGGCCTTTGCCTTATCAAAGAAAGAAAAAAGTTGTGGCCTCAGAAATTAGAATTATGGAAAATACAGGTCACATAACCAGCAGTCCTCTCCTTGCTCAGCACCATAATTTAGCAGCCTACTAGATGCGAAAAATAAAATTATATTGAAGGCGTGGACTCTAAATACCGATGCATGATTATCGCGTGGATCGACTTTTGTGTTAAGGTTATTAAGGGAATTTCATATTTTATAATATTGTTATTATGATTTAATTTCTTATATTAAGGGGGTGATATTGTTTTAAGGTTAAGGAAAAGTTAAAGAAAATACAAAGAGTCTGAGAAGTGTGTAATTTTCTCTCGTTATCTTCTTTTTTGTCATAATAAATTACGCACCCACGTTGCATGAGGACATGACACTCGCATTAAGGATGAATTTATCATTAATTTTGTATGCTTAATTAATTGTTTTCTGTAATTTTATTTCATTACTGAATATAAGGATTTAAAACGTCTCTAATTCATAATAATTTCATAGTTTGCGCAGCTTGAATATTATATCTATATTGCAAATTCTTAGAGAACGTTAACGTAGCTTTCTTAGGATTTATTCGATGAATCAAAAGAGAGAAGATAAAATATGATAACATGATAGCGCGGATAAAACAATAAAGGGTTTCGTATTATTATTATTTTTTTTTACCGTTTAAATGTGAAATATTCTTGTAATATATACAC
This sequence comes from Ficus microcarpa, assembly GCA_025413485.1. NCBI lineage: Eukaryota > Viridiplantae > Streptophyta > Magnoliopsida > Rosales > Moraceae > Ficus > Ficus microcarpa. Next base: position 39,606,947 of record CM046377.1, on the reverse strand, counting down.
AACAACGATACTAAAATTACTAATTAATATTACCAGCAAAGTAGCAACTTTCATCGTTAATTACTAATGTTATTAACTCGCTAATTAATAAAGTTGCGGAGTAAAATTGTGAGTGCTCTTATATAAATATATATATTTATGCAATAGGTTGCTATATAAGGGATATATATATATATATTTTATTGTTCAAACCTGAAGAAAAATTCAAGGAGCTTTATTTTAAAAATAATGTCAACTTGAAGCACCTGAAACGGTGGTGAATCTATGTGGTATCAACACGTTCGTACGGCCCCAATGTGCATATATGTGTGTGTGTGTGTGTGTGTGTGTATTTCAAGGAATATTATAAAAACACATATTTATGAATATTCATATATAGAAATATATATATATATATGTATATATGTATTTGTAATGTGCATATCTATATGCATGCCTAAATATAATGTCCGTTTATATCTAAATCATGTACTTGTGTAATCAATTAGGAGTGAAACCCACCTCCAGCTATAGGCTTTGATAATTGTGGACTGTTTCTTTGAATCAATTATAGGATTAATTATCTATAGCCTGTGCCAGCCACAAATGCTTTGATCAAGTTATTCTTCATAATAATTGTCTTCTTTCGTATATTATTCCCTAATATAATTCCATAGTAGTTGAAGTAATAAAAATTCTTGTTATAGCTTAAGTCAAACCGAAAATAGGCCCTTAAAAAGAGGAATGTCATTTGTCAATAAATTCTCCGCTTCCACACAACATTTTACGTGTATCTTTGAAATAGTAAGAATTTGACTCTCAGATTTAAATATAAGTTTTTCATCTTATTTTTTGTTTTCTTTTTTCCTGAAAAATGAACAAAAATTATAATAAATTTTTGAAAAACCAACAAATTTCAACCTAAAAATTTGATTCCAAAACCCATACATCAAATATAAGCTAAAAATCATGCCTTTTAGATAATATAATTGATAATATAACTGAGCAGTATCGTCGTTATTTATATCACATACTAATAAAAAGTAAACCGCGTGACTTGTAAATAAAGGTATTCGGCTTACCAGTCAAGCATATATAAGCTCAAGTGTACACGGAAAAAACAAAAGCAAGAACAAGAACAAAAAAAAAAAAAAAAAAAGACGATTATTTCGATGCAAACGAAGAAAACAGGGTCCTCTTAAGTACTATAGCTTATTACTAGTCTGGTTGACTATGGGATTTGATCAAGATACATTAAGCGAGAAGATGCCTTGAATCCATGGCCGTATTTTTTGAGGTAAACGACGAAGCAAACTCAAGTTACGTATGGTTTTATTTCTTCAAGGTTAATGGAATAATTCAATGGACCGAATTTTCTTAGGAGTTCGAAGGATTTCAACCTTGAGATTGAAGACGTGACTAATAACAAATTAGTACCTTAACAAGGTTGGAAGGGCCCAAAAAAAACAAAGAAAAAAGAAAAAAGAAGAAGAAACAAGATTATGTATAAGTGTTGCAGAGTCTGATAGAATCATTGATTGTATCAATATAATTTCGATTAATAGATGGTTAGTATTTAATGTGACTGATTTTTATGATAAAATTTCTTGAATTAGTTCGTTTGCATCCATTTTATGAACATCGTATGTTTTAAATTTTAAGGCTAATGCTCCATTTGGCATTACATCTTAAACTTAAAATTCGTATTTCAGTTTTTGTTTTTTTGTTTTTTTTTTTTCCTGAAAAGTCAACAAAAATTATAACTAGTTTTTAAAAAATCAACCAATTCAAATTTAAAAATTTTAACTCAAACTGTTTCGCTAAACGGAACCTAAAATTATTGATTCCACGATAAGAGTATCACGGCGGAATTTCAAGAGCAGAAAAAACTCTATTGCTTCAGAGAAATGGTAGATGCTAAACAAGAAATGCAAATGCTTTTGTTAAGGACCATTATTTAAATCTTTATTGTCATTGTTTTTGCTTATACTTTGTGTCAATAAAACAAGAAAGAAGAAGGGGAGAAAAAAAAAGCACTTATTTTTTGAAATCACATTTTTTTAAAGTATTTTAAGGAGATGAAATGGCATTTTAATTTTTTTAATAATAAGCATATTAAAATAAGGTTATAAAGTTTTATTGAAACTCTGATGTAAATCTCAAAAATTTCTCAAAAACAAAAATAAAGATAAAAAAAAAATCTTCAAATGCCACATTTTGTGGTTTGATTGTAAGCTCATGTTATTGGGATCTTATAAGATTTTTTTTTAATTATAAAAAATTAACCTATTAAGAGACGTGGTCTAAATCTTTTTAAATCCCTTCTCAATTTTATGTCTGATCGAATATGGACTTTTATTGGCACATCATGAACACTCCTAATAGAAAATGCCGACAATGTTTTTTAGGATCTAAGAAATATACCACACTAGTCTTACTCAACGCCATATAATAAAGTGACTCCCACTTGCACTATTTTGCCAATTTTCATGTTCAAAATATGCCTTTGGTTTTTGCATTACGTGCGGGGATTTTCACGAGGAAATGACATGAATAGACAGCTGAATCTCTCGAATCTTGCACTGCGCATTGCATGAAGGTTCAACTTGAAGGTCGTAAATTAATTTGTTTAAAATAACGTGCAACTAGGAATTGGGAAGGATGTTTTATATGCGCTTAAAAAAAAAAAAAAGAAGATTAGTTTCTACGTCCACCATTAATAATATATGTTTCTGATTATTATATCTGATCATTAAATCTGATCAACATCATAACAAGTAAAAAGAATATGTAAACATATTTGATTATTTATAATGTAAATTATTCGTTTGGTTTCTAACTGTTTTACGAAATTGTGATTTTATTCTTTAGATTTTTTTTTATAACTAATTAAAATGTCTATTATAAACTCTTTAAAATGATGCAAAATGATCATTTTTACTAAAAAATTGAATAGAATAAATCACGTATATGACACAAATAAGTTAAATCATGTTTAAAATTTTCTTAATTACCCTTAAATAGTAAATCACTTGTGATTCATATAACATTTTCTGTTAAATTTTAACGTATATTAACAATAATGACCATCTTATCCATTTTAAAGAGTTAAGAAAGATGACCATTTTGAACCCTTTCAAAGAGTTTTATAGACCTTTAATCACACAAAAAAATTATGGATCAAATCGTAACTTCAAAAAAAAAAAAAAAAAAAGACCAAACAAACAATTTACCTTTATTTATAACACAACCTCGACAGTAGGTTATTTTTTCGGTACTTACCGTCAAGGGCTCCTTTTTTTTTTTTTTTTTTTTTTTTTTTTTTTTTAAGGGATAGGAACTAGCTAGGGTGGTGTGTATTAGTGTATGAAGAGCTTCCTAGATCGATCATATGTAGATGCACATGCAATGCAAGTTCCACGTTGGGTGAGTTGGAAACATTAGACTATATGAGCAACTTGGTCTTGGCATGTTCTTTACTAGGAAATCGTCCGGCAAGTTGACAGAATAAAGTCATATACTATTTGTTGAGCCATTCAATGAACATATCTATCTTTTCTAATTAATTTACTTAATTCAAAGCCAAGTCTCTGTGCCATCTATATATACATATATTGCAACATGCAATGTTTTGTTTTAGTTTTTTATTTTTATTTTTATTTTTATTTTATCTATTTAACTACTCCTCTGTCAATTGGTTAATTGGTTCCATTGATTTGGAAGCCATCTTGACTTGACTTCCAAATCAACCAAAGCAATATTCCTCATCACCTTCCTTAAATATTGAACCTTTGAGGAAATAATTAAAACAAAAAAAGGTTTGAATAGTAGAATATTAATTTCTTCATCCTCCACTTGATTATAATATTATCGATCGAGTAAATTACACGCAATTAGAGTTCAAAATTAGTGATAATGATCCCCTATTAAGGATTAGATTAAGAAAATTGTATGGGCCAAAACGGACAACACATGTAAAAGGAACAAATAATTTTAAAGGCCAAGTAGGGGGAACAACGAGTTGTGTGGCCGTGTTCCCTACCACGACGAGTTGATGTAATTTAAAGAAAAGAAATTGGTTTTTGGGATGAGAATTCAATTGGAATATGAGTGGACGGGACTCTCTTGCTATCCTGGTAGACCTCTACGGCCTCTCTCTCTCTCTCTCTCTCTCTATATATATATATGTATATATAAATACATATATATATATATGTACACACACATATATATACATATATATGAAACAATTTCCAATTTCACGGGGACCCCCATTCAGTGCACCTTCCATCGTCTCGGCGTCATAGACTTTGAAGACAAATAATTCTAGATAACAACAGAATAGACCTCTCCATTTTACCCCATCTCTCATCTCTTATCTCTTTTATATATACACACACATAAGATTTTATTATCATTTGAATGGACAATCAATCCACCGTAATATATTAAAATAAGAAATAAATTGACATTAATTTAATATAATATTGATGGTTAAAGGGTACAATATAAAATTCTCAGACTATCGTTGCACCTTTCTCACGGGTCATTATTTTTTAAAAATAAAATTTCAATATTATGTTAAATAAATTTTGTTACATGGAAAATATAGTCCTTCTGAAAAGTTCATTGTAAAAGTCTATAATAAATATTGGTAGACAGATATGGTATGTGGTAAAATATTATTGTTTTAATGAATGTTAATAGTAATTTTATACATAATTATAAGGTGTAGAGTTTGAATTACTCAATCTTCAACTTTCTCTCTCTTTTTTTTTTTTCCAAAAAAAAAAAAAGTTATTTCCTTATCGCATTACTTGCGTAACTAATTTGATGGGAGTTTTGGGCATTATTGACCGTATAGTTTGGTGAAAAATACATTGATTAAGTTGCAGTGCCTAAATCAGCTTACGTGTAGCATTTTTTAGCCTTGAGGCAATTCCACGATGTTACATTAATTTGAGGATTTTCTTTTTTTTTTTTTTTTTTTTTTCTGAAAATACAATTAAAGAGACTTTAATAGCATGCTAAACGGAATTCCTAGAAATAGATATATTTACTATAAATTTTTGTGAAAAATATGGATGAACCAACCCATATTGGCCAGTCAAGCTTGTGGGCACATGCATTTCCAGCAAATTCGCAGCTTCTAATTTATTTGCTCAACATAAATAAACAAAATGAATCCGAAATAGTTGGCATTTCTTCTAAGGTTGGACCGCCATAAATGATAAATTTGATAGCGATTTGTTGGTCTCACCACCCAAAAAACTATGCGCTCAAATCCATGGTTTTGAGCTTCGTGAGAAATAGAAATTGGGTTCTTGGTGCCATCAATCTCAGTCATATAATTTCTTGTTTCCAAAAATTAATAAGAACGATTAATCTCAACCGTATAATTTAGATTAATATGATCTCTACTAAGTGTGTTACATTATTTTATTAAAAATTCTATCATTGTTCCCAATTTAAAAAAAAAAAAAAGCATCGCTTTAATTATATCTTTATAATTATGATCAATGTTTCTATTGAGCTTATAGATGGGAACATTCCACTATAGAATTTCTCTAGTTGTCGTATATGTGAAGCAATTGAGTTTAGTGTTTACCAACAAAAATTTCCATCTCTCTTATTTGCTTTTCTATCTCTTCTTATGGGATTTTTAATTCTTGATTATTGGGAATTAACATTTAAATTAGTCATTTTTCTTTTAAAAGAAAGATTGGGGGCATGATTCATTTGAAAACGATTGGAAAAAAGTTTGGCAAAACAAATTTATAAACCAACGTCATTTTCATTGTCCTTTTTTGTAATTAATAGTACAACAGCCGCTAGTTTGACTTGAATTGACATTACTCAATAAACCCCATCTTCTTTATACCGCCATTACCCTTCTCTTTAAAAAAAAATAATAATAATATCAACATGGTGTTCCCATAAACAGTGATAAAAGAAATCTTATTTAAAGCCTTTATTTTTATAATCTTATTTAAATCCTTTATTTTTATTAAGTTTGAGTCTGTTTAGTTCAAATTTATGGAGTTTGAGTCTTGCTATACGTAGGACTTTAAATTCTACATTTTAAGAAATAATCAATTATGAAATTATCGTTATATTTTATTTATAATAACGTAATTTTTTTTAAAGTCTTAAATATATATATAAATTGTGAATTTTGATGTGATTTGATTAAATTTAATAATATTATTAATATGAGTTACTATCAAAAAAAGCAAAAAAAAAAAAAAGGATTTGTTTTCTCTCTCTCGACAATTTAGGAAATAAAGAGGAGAGAGAAAAGAATCAACCACAACAAGCAAGGGGGTCTGTACTTCAGTACTCAAAAAAAAAAAAAAAAAAAAAAGGTGACTGTGCAAACAGACCAAAACTTACCCCTGCATCCAAACAACCCAGACTCAAAAAAGGGAACCCCGAAAGCAAAGGGAAAAAAAAAAAAAAAAAAAAAAAAAGAAACCACAGGGCGGTTTCTGGTTTTCATTAGGTGGGAGAATAATACATAGAACCCCACTTCTGTGAGCAAATACATTGCATGTGGGCTATTATTGCGTGTATCGTAGTGTACCGTAGTCTCACTACTCCCGCAATAAAAGCTTCTGGTAGACCATTTCTCGTCCTTCATTTCCCGTTTTCTTCTTCTTCTTCTTCGTTCGTCCTCTGTTCTCTTTTTGCCCTATCTGATAGGGTTTTACATGTGCTCGTAGCTCCAGGTTTCCACTCTCTCTCTCTCTCTCTCTCTCTCTCATGCATCCCTGCCTCGAAGATCTTCCAATCGTCGCCTTGGTTGCCCTAATCCTCTTCGCCTCTCTCTTTTTTGCCTTCTTTGGAGGGTTCTTCGCCGGAATTCCCTGCACTTTCTACCTCCCGGGGTTTTTTGAGCAGTTTCCATGTCGAAGATCCTTGGTTTCGCCGGTAAGCTTTCCAATTTCATTTCTTTAGCACATTTTTGGGGCTGATTCTGCTGAATCTTTGATTTTTTTGGTGCTGATTGGGTGTTAGGGTTGTGGATCGGGTCTGTTGCTTTATTTTTAAATATTATTCAGCTTGTTTATTTGATGATTTAGAGGTATTTGTGGAATTTTTAGGGTCGTGAATTGAGTTTTGTTGTGAAATTTTGGATATAGGTGAATAAAGTTGTGGTCTTTGAAGTAATTGAGATGAATTGAGCCTGATAGTTGTTAAGATGACTTTTGTAGTTCATTTATCTGATTAGAAATCTTAGAAGATGAGGTTACTTGTGATCCGTGGATGTTTATGATAATAAAACTTTGTTTAGGAAGGAAAAATATGCAAATAATGGATAGATGAACCATCTTTTTCATTTGATTTATGTTTATGGGTCGTGAAATTTTGGTTGGAATGTTTTGGCTGAGTAAGTTGTGTGTTGGTTTCTCAGGTAATGATGATTTTTGCCCTGGGGGGTCGATTTATTCCAACCCCAAGGAGTCCGGCCTTTTTTTGTCCCTTGGTAACCATGTGGATGTCTATTTTCCTTCCCGGAAGAGATCTCGTGTCAGTGCTCCATTTGTTTTCGCTGAAGAGAGGTTTCAGAAGAAGAAGAAGGCATCTATCGATGTTCTTCCAGACGAGTGCCTCTTTGAGATCTTTAGACGGTTGCCTGGTGAGGAAAGGAGTGCTAGCGCCTGTGTTTCAAAGCGCTGGCTTATGCTTCTGAGCAATATCCGCAGAGAAGAATTGTGCAGCGAGAAAACTTCCACGTCTTTGAAGTCTGAAGATGAAAGCGTTGAAGAGAAGGGTGAGGATCAGGAAGTTGAGACTGATGGGTACCTCTCCAGGAGCTTGGAAGGGAAGAAGGCTACAGATGTTAGACTTGCTGCTATCGCGGTTGGAACTGCCAGCCGAGGAGGATTAGGGAAGCTTTCCATTCGAGGAAGCAATTCTGGTCGTGGGGTCACAAACCTTGGCCTCAAGGCGGTTGCCCATGGATGTCCTTCTCTAAGGGTTCTTTCTCTGTGGAACATGACTTCTGTTGGAGATGAAGGTCTATGTGAGATTGCAGAAGGATGTCGTCTTCTAAAGAAGCTTGACCTTTGCCAGTGCCCTGCGATCTCTGACAAGGCTTTGTTTGCTATTGCGAAGAACTGTCCTAACTTGACCGAGTTAACAATTGAGTCATGTTCTAACATTGGCAACGCAGGCTTGCAAGCTGTTGGACGTAGCTGCCCCAATTTGAAATCTGTTTCAATCAAAAATTGCCCCCTTGTTGGGGATCAAGGGATCGCAAGCTTGGTATCTTCCACTTCTTTTGTACTATCGAAGGTGAAGCTTCAGGCACTGAACATCTCTGATGTATCTCTTGCTGTTATTGGACATTATGGCAAGGCAATTACTGATCTCGCCCTTACCAGCCTTCCTGCTGTGAGCGAGAGAGGCTTCTGGGTCATGGGCAATGGACAAGGGCTTCAGAAGTTGAAATCCTTGACAATCACGTCGTGTCAAGGAGTTACAGATGTGGGGCTGGAGGCTGTAGGAAAGGGTAGCCCAAATTTGAGGCAATTTTGCCTGCGCAAATGTTCCTTTGTATCTGATAAGGGATTGGTCTCTTTTGCCAGAGCTGCAGGTTCACTTGAGAGCCTTCAGTTAGAGGAGTGCCACAGGATCACCCAATTTGGGATTTTTGGTGCTCTTGCAAACTGTGGTACAATATTGAAGGCTATTTCTCTCGTAAGCTGCTTAGGTATCAAAGACCTGAATGTGGGAGTGCCGCAGTTGTCTCCTTGTGAATCCCTGCGATCGTTTTGCATCCGTAACTGTCCTGGTTTTGGGAACGCTAGCTTGAATGTGTTGGGAAAACTGTGCCCTCAGCTGCAGCATGTGGACTTAAGTGGGCTTGAGGGAATAACAGATTCTGGCCTTCTCTCGTTCCTGGAGAGCTGTGAGGCTGGCTTGGCGAAGGTTAACCTTAGTGGCTGTGTCAATTTGACAGACAAGGTAGTTTCAGCAATGGCTGAGTCTCATGGTTGGACTCTGGAGATGCTAAATCTTGAGGGTTGTGTGAAGATCAGTGACTCGAGCTTGGTAGCTATTGCAGCTAACTGCCCTCTGCTCAACGACCTTGATATATCGAGAAGTGCCATCACCGATTCTGGGCTTGCAGCCTTGGCCTGTGCGAACCATCTCAACCTGCAGATCCTTTCTCTGTCGGGATGCTCTTTGATATCAGACAAGAGCTTGCCTGCCTTGGGAAAAATGGGTCAGACCCTTGTGGGGTTGAATCTCCAGCACTGCAAGGCAATCAGCAACAGCACAGTCGACCACCTTTTGGGCAAGCTGTGGAGGTGTGACATCCTTGCCTAGACAAGAAGGAAACCGATGTACTCCCGTGGCAAGAATGGCAAACAAAACAGAAGGGAGAAGTTAAAAAGAAAAAAAGAAAAATTTAATCAGAAAGATGCAGAATTTTAGTCAGCTTTTGTGAGTAGCAGCAGCAGTTCGTGTTTTGGGTCCATTAGCTATGGGTCTTTTGTCTTCCAGTGTCCGGATTTCCTTTTCCAGGGAGAGTGGCCGTAAACCCCTTTTTTTAGCAGGTTTCTTGCCGCCGGCAGAAATCTGTTTAAATCTTTTGGCTCTCGGTAACGAGATGTCGTTTTTTTACGGCCATATTTCCCTGCGAAGTCCTCCTCCGGGCACTGGATCTAGAATCTTTTATTTTTTTTTCTAGTTGTACTGCTTTTCTATTGCTGGGAGTTTGGGGCCTCTGTTTTTTGCTTGCCTTGCATTTGTTTACACATTCAAGTGCTTGTGCAAAGTTGTTGTATTCCTTTGGAAGTCCCTACTCCTAGTTTTAAAGTCTCCGTCGTATCGTTGGTTTTACCGAGTCTTTCACGTTTTTGAACCCGGCGGTTCTCTACGTGATGGTTGGGTCTTCTTAAAATTTTTTATCTTTGATGATCATGAAAAGGGTGGGTTGAAAGTTCTAGGAATGTTGTATTCGGGTTGCTTTTGGCAGTTCAAGTTTTCGGTGCCTAATGTTAAGGGGCTTTTGGCCATGGCAGCAGGTTAATATGTCAGTCTGCCATGACAACCCTTCTCCTCTCATGGAGTGGAGGTGGGTTGTTTTTTCCTCCTTTTTCACCAAAAGCCCCTCTCTACTTTAGGCTTCAGTTGTTCATGAAACTGTTTTACCCTGCAACCATTAATTATCAATGTAATGAACCAGATATCTACTCGTTTTGGTCGTTTGTCTCTTTTGAATTATCATAAATAAAAATCTCCAGTATTGTATTGTGTATCTATATTCTGCCTTTTTTTTGTTTTGGGTCTCAAGCCGTTGGAAAGTTTAATTCATGGGCTTTTTTCAATTCGTTTTGAATCACGACTTTTTATCTTTTTTTTTTTTGAAAAATCAATTAATTTTTGTTATTTTCAGTTTTTATTATAATTTTGTAACTTTAAAAAATCCATAATTTTCCATATAAGTTTAAATGGAATGATATTTTTTTTAGTTGTACAAAATTTCAAAATAAATAGAGTAGGTCTTATATTGATATTTTTTTTCAGATATATTTTAAGTTTTATTTTTTTTTATTTCGACAATTCAAATGTTTCATTAAACATACAGCTTAATCTTAATCTAAAAATTTCAATTTCAAATCCGTCCATCAAATACATGCTTAATAAATAATTTTTACCAATAAGAGAATAATTGTCTAAGCTATTTTTATTACATGGACGCCAGAGACTACAATATTTGTGACGTTAATTATTGTTGAATTACGCAAGTCTTGAAACAAAAACCATACACGGGTTTGAATTGGTTACATCATCCAGACATTTAAAAATTATTTATTATTTATTATTTATTATTTTTGGCAAAATGAGAAAAGAAAATGATGTGAACGTGATTAGGAAGGAAGAGGCAAAGCCAAGCATAGAAAAAAGAAAGCTATGCGTCGCTTTACCGGGCAGCTTCGTCCTCGTTCATGAATCAAAAGCTACTTCACCATTCAAAGTAAATTTGTTGAATTGGAAATGTATCTTATCTCAAAAGTAAATAAATAAAAATAAATAAATAAAATAAACTAGACGAGTGAAAATATTATTAAAAGGATGGCTTAAAAGTATGGCAGTTGTGTGTCCAAGTGCATGGGAGGACATTAGAGTAATTTTGGATGACGACAGTAATTTTGGATGACGACAGAGGACCGTGTGGTCAAAAAAAGGCACCAAATACAGAGAACTTGTGGGAGAAAAAGGGAATCTCTAGAAGGCTTTTGCACAGAATTACACATGTATTTGTTGGACTATTCAATAGGGTCTGAACTGGAAAAATCTTTGGCTGTTGAATTAGTATCTGATTTTATCTTAATATTTTTTTTTTTTATCAAAGGAGGAACGAAAAGAGGGAGACAGAGAGAGAGAGAGAGAGAGACATAGTATCCAAATTCAGTGAACAGCATTTCTATTGGGCAAGTGGGGCTTTGACGGGATTCCAATTTGGGGAATAATTGTTTGGTTGCCTAGAAAATGCAATTGGAAAAGATCAAGCTCTAGAAACTGTTGTCCAATAGAGATATCACCAAATATATCGTGCCTCGAATCCCATGTGAGATTTTTGATAACTTAATCTTTGTTTAGAAGGGATTATTTATAATTTAATCTCGTAATCAGATTTCATCAGATCTGTTCACGTGTTAAACGGGGAATCAGAATGGGCCTGGCCCATGATCTACTCATAAGACAAGGTGACAAAGCCAACAACTACACTCCATGCGATACGTGGCATTGTTGTCTTCTTTTTAATTTTGGTAATTATCTCTGAATTGTTTAAATTATTAAAATGTGCCTCATTTTACTTAACTTTGCATTAAATTAATGACAACCCACGTATGTCTCTTGCGAAGAGGGAAAACCTCAATTTCTGTCCAATAATTTTTTAAATCCAATATAAACTCAAATGCAAATCTTTCATATTCATATATTTAATATAATAAAATTTTGATAAAATAGACAACAATTTAAAAAATTCAGGAGGTAACTTATCGATATTAGAAGTTTGAGAAATAGGTTGCTAACTGGTAATGAGTTCGAGGAATAATAGTGCTAAATATCCCTCCAACATTTATGTAGAGATGGCAATTCGTGTCGTATTCGGGTCACCGGGTCTAATCCGAACACGACCCGTTCTTTTCCATGTCAATTTCGGGTGATCCGAATTTGACCCGTCCACTATTCGTGTCGTTTTCGATTTGTGTCATCGTGTCGCAACCCGTATTGCCACCAGGGTTGGCAATTCGTGTCGTGTTCAGTTCACACGGGTCCAACCCGAACACGACCCGTTCTTCTCCGTGTCAATTTTGAGTGACCCGAATTTGACCCGTCCACTATTCGTGTCGTTTTCGATTCGTAAAATTCGTGTCGTCGTATTGCGACCCGTATTGTTACCCATACATTTATGTCTAAAGCAACGTTAATTAAAAAGAGAGAGAGAGAGAACGAAAAAAAGGACCAAGATTGTAACCTAAAATTATAGTAGAGGATATGGACCTACCGGTCTTCAGATCCCATGTGGTGTGGATATCACATGGATAGACAAATTGATAAAATAAAGATGTACTTTTTTGTTATTTATATAATGGACAAGAATGTTATTACACGCTTTCCTAACCACTATTTTACAACATTTACAAAGTTATTTTGAAAGTAAAATTAGCTGTAAAAACTGAGACATCAAAGATTGAAAAAAAAAAAAAATCCCAATTGAGTAAAGAATACTGTCACAAATTAAATTTAAAGTAGCCATAAGTTAAGAAATCCATAATGTTCTTCTTCCTTCAAATTAGACTCTTTTCTAAAAGAATAACCAACAAAATAATTAGAGACGGAAGATTGGAGATCGGGGATTAATCTCATTATATATTCTAAATTTTAGGCTCATTCTTATTTTATTTTTAAACTTTAAAAGCCTCGTTTTACCTTTTGAATTTTGAATTAATCCCATCTAATATCTTTTATTAGAATTGTGATTAAAACATACAAAAAGAAAGGGGAATTAGTCTCAACAAACTCTCTTTGTTAGGATTTTTGTTAAATACAAATAAGGGGAAAAAAAGAAAAAAAGAGACAACATTACTACACTTAAACTATGTTTTACGTTTGTTTTTAACAAAACTTCTAACAAGAAGGTGAGTTTTAAAAGTAAAGGAAACAAGGTGAAAACAACTTTAAAGTTGAGGGACAAATGTTGTAATAATCCTTTACTTTATTTTATTTTCGTTTTATTCATTGGTTCAAGTTTCCTTCTTCTGAGTGTGACTCAAACGTACATAATAAAATGGGCTACGCTTGAGCTAGAGGATACCAATTTTGATTAGATTGAGAAGCAAAAGGGGGACCAATTGGTAGCATTCTCTTGAAAAACTCTCATTTTTATACATGGGTCCTCGTGGGCCAACTTAAATGAAAATTTTGCCAATGGAATTGGGTCGGTTGCAACCTTTTTCTTCCTTTTATATTTTTTATTGTCTCTGTTTATCTGATACTGATTATAATGTTTTTATTTTATTTTATTATTATTTTTTTTTTTTGAGATAATGCTACTGCTACTGAGGGGGTGTTTGGTGTGTTAGTTTGAGTTGAAATATTTTAGTTGTAATAGTAAATTTTTTTGAATTTTCAGAAAAAAAAATTTTTTTTGGGAAAAAGACAAAAACTTTTTAGGAAAAAGACAAAAAAAAAATTGAAATGAGATGAAAATGGATGGTTTGCCATCCACCCCCTGAATGTAGTTGGCACTAGGCAATTTGTGAAGGACCACTACGAATGTAGTGAGTTTCTTCGTTAATTTATCGTACCTTTGAAATCAACTTATGGGACCCAACAACCACATTAGTGAAAATGGCGGTGAATTTTTGACACTTTAACACGAACTGAGTGCCTCAAAATGAGTGCAGTACTTGCCTCTTAAGACTTCCAATTTGAAATTCTAATATTTCTTATCAAGTTATCCTTTTCAATTGTTACAATGTTGTCATTTACTTTACTTTTGTAAGTTGCAAACCAAACCTTCAAATTTATGACCACTAAACAGTTGATCACAAAATTAAACAACATATCATCAAATGTTTCATTCTCATATCTTTTTTAAAACTCAAATAACATTGATATTAACATTTGCATTCGAGATGATCTGACAAAAAAAAATCGTTAAGAAGCTTGGCTTTGATAACGTATCTACACGTTCTAATAAGTAGAGGATAAACTCAGCACAAGTGATGTCCACAACAGAAAATCAGCCTTCAATGACTAACAATTCCAGGTTTTTCAACAGCATAGGGCTTAGAATACTTCCCAATCATGAACTATCTAATGAAAATTTCACCAAAATTTCCCAATATTTTTCGATATTCTGGCAGCCAAGGCAGACTTTTAGACAACATATAAAGTTGATCACAACCTTGCAAATAGTTACATACAATGCTGCAAACTGGAATGCAGAATACCAATGACGAGACCAGCAACCGCGAAAGCAATCAAACGAAACAACCAATGCTGCTGACTATAGACAAGATGACTTCACAAACCATAAAGCAAATTCCTTCATGCCTTGTTCTTCCCAATAATTGCAGTTTCTTTCCCATATTCTTATTTCCATTACAGGAGTCATTCAGAGCTCTGTATTTCTGCATCAAATTTTTAGTCCCTACTTTTTCACTCAAAGCTCTAATGCTACCGGTTCTTGAACCGGGGTTGGCTGAGTATGCTCTTCGATCACTGGCTTATCATCTGTGTTGGTGTCGGTCTGAGCTTCACTTGGCTCAGAGTTGGGAACCACCTCCTCTTGGGTGCACGATCCATTTTCACTGGTTGCATTGGGGGTCGTCTTCTCTTCAACTGTTGCATTTGATATGATTGGCTGCTCTTGATTTGCGTTGGATAAGCTTGTTTTCTCTTCATTTGTTGCCTTGGAAGAAGTTGTTTTCCGCCCCTTTGTTGCATTGGACAAAGAAATCTTTTCAGACGGTAGGGTGGGAAGAGACTTGCGTTGTGGCTTCCTCGGTGGCACAGCAGGACCTTTTGCAGGATTCTGAGAAACCTTCTCATCGAGACTAAGCCTGCTGGATTGCTTGGTGGAGTTACTGTTTCCTTCAGATTCTGTGGGAGGCGGCAAGCTCTTTCTACGTCCAAGCTTAGGAGATTTAGGCCTTGTTGTTGGTATCTGCAAGCATAGCTCAACTAAGGCCAAAGAGTCTGAACAGCATAACAACCTCGTATAAACTGACTCAGGAACGAAATATATAAATTAATGAAAATAACGGCTACCACATTCCACAATTGATCACAATGCCGTGCCATTTTTACGAGCACATTGTTTTTACAGTATATTTTGGTCAGACCCTAACATGAACGGAGAATTTATAAAACCTCACAAGTTTGATAGAGTTGTAACCATCATATACATCCTTGTACACTCGTGGATCATCTTAGAAAAAAGCAATAATTTAAATCATGGGAGAAACAGCCAAGGGGAAAAGTCATCAGGAGATTTAAATCATCATGTTACAAATTAATTCTTGAAAACCAAGCAAAAATTGATAACATGGTTTTCTAAAAGAAAAAACAAACCAAATTGGGGAATACTTCACATATGGAAATGCGCCGAAATCCCAATGCCAGAACTCAGTTTTAGAAACAAGTATCTGATTGGATGTGTTCCGAAAAAAGATGGTTAATGAAATGTTGAGAGAAGTAAATAATATAAGTACAGTAACCAAAAAAACATCAGAAAGACGGTCTAGGAAACGAAAGGGCATCCTACAACGCATATCAGATCCTCTAATTTGACACAAAATCAACAACCACATAAAGTGTAATCGGTTTTGACATTCACTGCATGACTGGCATGTTCCATGTTATCCCAACCAAAAACGAGGCATGGTAACTAGAAATGAGTTGAAGAGAATGCTTATTTACCATTAGGTACCAAAAAATACGGAACAACTTACCTTCTTTAACTCTACCTTAGGTGGTGGAGGCTCCTGATAGAAGCTTGGCATTGGAGTTGCTTTAAAGTTCAAACTCTTTCTCAGCAACTTAATTTCAGCTTCTTGAGTTTCCTGTTGAAAATAATTATTTCAATACAGTTTATAAGAATAGCCGGGTATATAAACAAACAAAAATCCACAACAAACAGAATATCACCTTGGACTGTGCCTGCAAATTAGTCTTCTCTACTTCCTTTGCATGAATTTTCTCCTCTAGTTTAGTGTAAAACTGCCGTATATATATAGAAATAACTCCAATAAATCGCTATATGTGTTATAGACTGCTAAAAAAGAAACGGACAATATGAGTTGGAACTACGAAACTTACCTCTCTCCTCTTTTCAGCTCGTTCATCGCACTTAAAACTGAAACCATAATTTGGAAGCATAGCCACCCGACGGGGTTTGGCCTCTCCTGCTGGAGGACTAGAAGATCTTGCATCTGCTTCCACTTCGTCTTCATCAAGGGGTTCTTTTTTCAAAGGCTTCAGCTTAGGTTTATCCCTGTGACAATGAGCTCACAGTCAAATTGGCTAGCAAAGTTCAATTTAGAGAGAAGGGAGGGAGGGAGGGAGGGACAGAGAACATTAATCGAACAGAATAAATACTCACGTATTGCCATCAGATACTGATGCCTCAGACTTTGTAGATTGCTGGTGGAAGATGAAAACAACTATAACAATATCAGATACCAAAAAGATAGTGGAAAAAATGAAAAAACTAAACCAAACGAGTGGTGTGGTCCCATAACATAAAACTGAAAGTAACAAAAGAGAAAATTCAATGCTCTAAAATTAACTTCGATAAAATAACAGAACCTTTTGGTCATTAAATGATCTACTTTTAATTGGTTTTCTTGGCTGCGAATTTGAAGCAACAGAACCATTCGGAATAGATTTTGGCTCTGCATCTTTTCGATCTTTGTTTTTCTTCAACAAACTACCTGAAGCAGTTTTGGGGCTTGAGGGTTTCCCATTCTTGCTCATACCTAAACCCTTTTGTGATTTGGTTAACTTTGGCTTATCAGAGCCTTTTGCTTCCCCTTCCTACAATGCAGTCACACAGATAGGATTAGAATCCAATAACCATAAAACCAACCATTCCCATTAAAAAAAAAAAAAAAATGAAGCACTTCCTGACCTTTGCAATAGTCAGACCATTGCTCTCAATGGAGCTAGCTGACTCCTCATTAACCTCCCCGGAAGATGAGTTCTTGGCCACACCATCATCCAACTTAGCAACAACTTTGGCATTCCCATTTGGCACTGCAGTCTCAGTACTTTTGCTGGATGGCACGTTAACGTTGTCTGATATATCAAAATCTTCTAAGGGGGAGGGAGTTTGTTCAAAAGCACCATTTTGATGGGCCACCTCATGCCCGTCAGTTGATGCTAAACTATCCGAATCCATTACACAGAGGGAACTACAAAATAAACATGAGACAAAGCAAGTTATACAAAAGAGTAAACAAACTTCAAATTACACCCCAAGAAAGCCACTCCAATCACACAATACAAATTCGAATATGAATTTGGAGATTTGAAAAGCTCTTGCCTCCTTGTTGTAGCATTTGAAAATTGTTAAATAAACACAAATCAGTACACGAAAGCAAGGACGGAATTGCACTTGGACACAAACATATTAAGAGATATAATCAAACAAAAACATATAAGAGATAAAATCATATCAATGGACACACACAAGTCTCATTCCCACAAAAATACAAGAATTAACTGCAAAAAAATTAAATTAAATTAAATTAAACAAAAATCCAAAAAACGAAACAATTTACGCATCAACCACGAAGCGAATCACATCTCCAGATTCAAAAAGATCCAACATTTCTCATCGATCCGCCAGCACAATGCAAGAAACAGGGAGGAAGAACCGATGCACTTCGATTTGCGAGAAAATGCAGGAAAATAACCAAAAAAAAAAAAAAAAGGAAAATCCGAACCCTCAAATGACATGACGCTTCTGTCCAAAGAACCAAATAACACAAAGAAATCGCAAGATTTGATAATTCATTTCAATCTCATCTCTGTTTTCCGTTCACTGTACTCCTCCATTTTCTCAGCATCCAAACAGAGATTGATAAGCTTCAAAAGCAAAAACCTACTCACCTCGAGAAGCGCGAAAACAATCAGAACTTCATTAGCTCCGATTCAGCCGAGTAGAAACGCCAAGGACTTCGAAAGATCTGAGAAGAGAGAGAAAGCGAGGAGAGAGAAAGAGTGAGTGAGTGAGTGATAATGAGGGCAGCCTGAAGCGGATCGGAGGATCCGAAACCTAAAAGGCAAGATCTTTCGGATTCAAGAACCAAACAAACTTTCTTCTCCTTCTCTCTTTTTAATTTTTAATTTCTTAATTATTATTATTATTTTTTAAATAGTTTTGGGTTTTGAAATTTGAAAAACTGTGAAACTGAGAAGGGTATGACTGGAGAGCAGATTTTATACCAGTGGATAATTTCATGGTCAGGTCAGGTCTGGCTTAAAAAGAAAGAGAAATTAAAAAATAATAATAATAAGGGACTCGTATATAAAAAATATGTATACGGTTATGCGGTAAGGAGTCCTTTTTATAATTGGCAAGGAGTCCTTTTTTTCTTACTATTTTGTCAAATGAGCCACCGCTCTTTTTGACTTTTCACGGTTACGTCCTCAGAAATATGTACGAAATGTTGTTTCTGGCTTTTTGTGAATTAAAAACTATTTAAAGAAAATTATTTGATGAGCCATTTAAAATATTATATTGGTTGGACATAGTTTTTAACCATCTATTAAATTCTATGAAATGATTCTGACTAATCTGGTAGTTAAAATGTGTATCAAAATTTAACTTAAAAATAATATATTTACTAATATTATATTTTGCATATGGTATCAAAGAATTCCTTTAATTATAATTAGAAAATGAAATGAATATTTCTTGAAGGCTTATTATGTGGCGGTACATGTAATAGCTTCTGATACCATTAATTAGTTATTTGAAGATAATGATCACTTAATAAGTTCATGCCACAAACGCAGATATTTTCCTTTCGTTTTCAACTTAAAAATGGAAGTTGATTAGAAGAATATATGTGTGGTTTAGTGAAATCCCAAATATTTATACCATAAGATATAAGATTTTGTTTGGGTATTGTAACACGTGGTGACAGTAAAAGCAACTAAACTTTATACAAATTAACATTACCTACTCAGGGATGTTTGGTTTTAAACTTATTTTAAACTAAATTATACTTTTTTTATTATGATTTTTGTCTTTTTGTGAAAATTTTTTTATTTTTTCTGAAAAAAAATTTTGTCTTTTCTAAAAAATTACTATTAAAACTTAAAAATCTTAAACTAAACTCATTCATCAAATACCCCCTTAGCCCAAATCCTCTAATTCAGCGAAAAGAGAAAAAGAGAGAGAAAGAAATAAAAAAGAAAAAAGAAAAAGGAAGGAGGAGGAGGAGGAGGAGGTCCAGATCCTCTAAAATGACATAATAGCATCCAAAAGAAGATTGTTTATCTGTCTACTAAATTGTTTTGAAAAGTTTTGAGCGAAAAAGAAAAATATCGTGATTAACATGTGATTAACACAACTCACAGCAGGCAAAAATAACAGGAAGAGGAACAAAATATTTTATTACAACTGTTGATCATATCATTATTAGTATTCAATTGAAGTGATAATATTTTTAAATTGCCAATGTCTAATCATTTGATTAGTAATTGAGTTACAGATATAATATAGGGTCCGTTTGGTGAATGAGTTTGAGTTGGAAATTTTAAATTTTAATAATAATTTTTGTTAACTTTTCAGAAAAGACAAAAAAAAATTT
Source organism: Ficus microcarpa (assembly GCA_025413485.1). Classification (NCBI taxonomy): domain Eukaryota; kingdom Viridiplantae; phylum Streptophyta; class Magnoliopsida; order Rosales; family Moraceae; genus Ficus; species Ficus microcarpa. The sequence continues at coordinate 39,587,115 of CM046377.1, read as the reverse complement.
TTTAAGAAAAAATAAAAAAAATTTTTAGAAAAAGGTAAAAATTGATATGAAAATTTTAGTTTGAAATTGTGTTCCAAATATAGCCATAATGATAATTTTACTTGACTTTATCATAATATAAAGAGTTCGAATATCTCATTCCTAAGTTAAAAAAAAAAAAAAAGATAAGCAATTTATTATTTATTTTTAACCAAATAAGCTAATAAATAATAAAACAAAAATTATTAATTTCAACCTATTATTCTTGATGAAGTAGAATATTATATGAGTTAAAATCGGCATATAACAAGGATAGCTTGACTATATTTCCACATTTGACCTTATTCTAAGATTTAGAATTTGAATTCTCATCCCCATTTCTAAGGGATAAAAATAAAAAAAGAAGTAAAACATCATAATACTTTTTTTTAAAAGGATAATTGTATTTTAAATCAATAAAATACAAACATTAATATTTTGAATGACCTCGTAATATAAGGAAATTTAACCTCAATCACAAATTGGTTCCTTCAGTAAATTCTATTGAAATGCACAAGAAGGCAAAATGTGCATCGGAATCCAACAATAGGAAATTGAAAAGGTACATTAATCATCACGTACATAGATGATTCTTTCAACAATAATACTACAATCGAGAAAAAACTCCTTTCAATTAGGAACAAGAGACCTATAGCAAAAAGTCACCCCCAACACAGCATAGAATTAATTTTTGGACACCCAAAAAATACGAGAATGTGGAAGACTACCTCCATTATTACAAAATATGAACAAAAACATACAAATAAAACACAAGACAGAAATATCATCGCCTTTAATTTAAATAAATAACTAAAATAAAAATGAGAAAAACCCCAAACGCCATAGATAACACATATAGTGACAAGCCAACAAACATGACCAAAAAAACCAAAACACATATTATCTTACCACGAAACCATCCCTCCCACCAAAACTATCATTATGGAGTCCAAAGCATCTTCTCTAGGACAGGTAATCCGGTGACCAACCAAGAGGTAGCATCGGGCTCTGGCCTCGAGATAGAAATACAAACGGTGTAAACCTTAATTCACAAGAGAAAGAAGGAGAGAAAGAGAGAAAAATAGAGTGATAAAACCTCATAATACATATTAGTAACCAAAAAATAAAAATAAAAAAAAAAAAAAAAAAAAAAGGAAAAGGGTCATAATTCTAAAACAATAAATGTTAAGTTTGCCTCTCAAAAAAAAAATGTTAAGTTTGATTTAACATGTAACTATGCATAAACAATTTTACGTAGGGACTAGTACAAAAATAAAATAATAAAGATTCTTCAGCATAATACTCACTTTTGGCTCCACGGCTAGGTCACCTCCAAATCAACCACTCTTTTTGTTTCTTCGATTCCCCAAAAAAAAAAAAAAAAAAAAAGGGGTAAACACTATTTGTCTTGAATTGAGGCATTATGCTTAATTTTTACAAAACAAATGCCAAAATATAAGACAACCGGATAGTATCTTGAATTTCAAATGTTAATAAAAAATAATAATAAGAGGGAAGAGAAAGGTAAGGTTTTCTTTTTTATTAAAGTGGGCAAAAGATGAATTTTGAGGAAATGCTGGGCCAAGTGTCTAGTTTTCTAAAAACTGGATAGAACAAAGGTTGAGATGATGTGGGGGGTGGGGTTGACAAACCGACCAATTAGGCCTCAGCGTTGTCTGGATTACGGATCATGCTTCTGACGCTCCAATTGTGCGGTGGGCGGGCTCCAACCGATCCCGTGCTTTTCGGTCCGCTGTATACAAAATAAGAAAAACAAAAACAAAAACAAAAATTATAAAATAATAAAATGAAAAATCATAATTTTCTTATTTGGTAAAATTTTTTACTAATTTTCTGTTAAAATAACGTGTAATACCAATGTATAATTTTCAGTGAGATATGAAACTCATTAGATCATAATAGAATTGGGAGTGAATATACCGCTTGACTCTATCTCTAAACAGATATTCTCTATCACCAGATTTTTTTACAAACATTTTGTCTTCGTTTAGGTGACCTTTTTTTTTTGGTGGCTAATCGAGGTATCATATAGAGTACTCTGGTATAAAACTTGTTTTGATCCTTTTTTTTTTAATTATTTCATATTGGATCATTCTAGTAATTTAATCATCATCAACAGTTATTATAATGCATATTATCATAACTTGTGATTTTACGAATGCAGAAGTACCATAAAAAGAAAATAAACGAAATTAGTAGTATTTATGAAAAATAATGTTAGGGATACCAACTCTAATTTCAATTTTTTAAGTACCAACTCACGTGTCATATTTTCATTGATATTTATAATTAATTAATATGGAAATATTTTAAATACTTACTAATAAAATAACGACAATTCATACACCACATAGGTTGGTACTTAAAAGTTGGAATTAAAGTTGGTACCCATAACATTTTTCTTAATGAAATACCTTTTTTCTTTAATTGGAGATGAGGAGAATTTGAACCATTCACCTTTCTTTGAAATCATGTACAAAATTACCTATAGATTACGTCTGTAATCATATGAAATACATTATATATATATATAAAGTACTTTAGCAAATTGGAATTAGTTGAGTGCGTAAGGACAATGTGGATGCACATATGTATGAGAAGAGGAGTATAGTAATTAACACGCATGAGATTAAACATCAAGCAGCTCAAATGTGGTATACAAGTAATGGAAGTAATAGTACTGCTAATGTAATGATGGTTTAGACTTTATTAAACGGGCCAGTTTAGCAATTTAAAGCAAAAGTAGGGGGTGTTAGTCAAACAAACTTGGACCTACAACAAGGCCAATTGATCTTGGAAAGACTGATCCCCGATGGAAACTTTTTTAATTTACAAATAGCTTAGGGCTTAAAAGGAGAGGGAAGGAAAAAAAAAAAAAAAACCTAAAAATGCTCAAGAAAATTGGTAGATTTTGGATAAGAATAAAATGGGGTTGTTGTTTCCTTGGCTTTTAATGTACTCCCATTATTGAAAACTAGACTCAATTAAGTATATACATAAATATATATATATATACGTACATATATTATATAACATTTCATTTAGCTTGATAGACTGTTTTACCAATGTGACAAGACTCAAATGCTTTCAAGCCAAGTTGGAATAAGACAATTCAGATAAGGTTAGTTTACCTTTGTATAGTAACCTGACAGCTTGTGTGTCTTTACCTTATAATTAACATGTCGTCACCCATATTCATCCAAAAACAAAAACAAAAACAAAAACAAAAACAAAACACACACACATTTTTTTCCAGGAAGTTACAAGTTTACAGTTTTGGACAATGTTCCAATGTAGCAATAACAATTATGATTCACAATTTCAGCCAAAAAAAAATATTCCGTATTTTGTTCATGTGAACGTCAGATCAATTGGGTACACAATAAATAGACATTTTTCTAAGCAATTAATTATGTTAATATGACAGGTTATATATATTGGTACTCTAAAAAAATGTGTGTAAATGAAAAATAAATGAATCATGTTGTATAAAACTATATATATGTGTGTGTGTGCGGTACACATGCTTGCATGCAGCATTGTTGATAAAGAAATACACGTAATAGCATGTTTCCCTGTGCTTGTCACTCAACTTGACAATTCTCTAGCATTTGCACGTGACATTTATCACCCTTGCAACCATGTGGCATGTTTTGAAGCTCTCCTCACTCATGCATGAAATTCAAAAGCCACGCACGAAAGTATCCAATACATATGTTTGTCTCATTTGAACAACATGCATGCATGCATACATACATACATACATATATATATATATATATATATATATATAGAATATGAGAATAATACAGTGTCTGTGGAGCATTCAACGAACTTATCTATTGATTAGTATATTGATTAGTATATGGGAAGCTCATCTAGTAATGCTGAAAAAGAATGTAAATTAACGCTAGTCGCACACTTCTAAACTTATTTTTCATTAAAAAAAAAAAAATACAGGAGTACTTCCATATTTTTTCCTTTTTGAGTGTGCAATATTAGAGCATTGTATTATTGATTGTCATTTTCAATTTTGGTTCAAAAATTTTTTTTTTTTTTTGAGCTTGTTAGTTTTTGAAGTTTGACCTAGTTGTATACAACATACAAACATGTAATCAATTAATAGAGTAGCAGCAGACGTGACATGATATGATCAATATATCCCAAATCTCACCCCCGTTTTTTTGACCGATTGCTAATTTAGTTATTGTGAGTTTTGCGTTTCCGTTACAGACTCGTTTAAAAATTGATTATAAATTTTTGTCCTCTATAATAACAGTTAAGAGAATCTGGTGTATATATAATCTCCAAAAAGAGCAAGGAAATGGACCAGAAAATATGTAAAAGCAAACTATAAGCAGTACAAGCTCATGATATATATTGAGTTCATTTTTTTTTGTTTGTTTTTAAAAAAGCTCGTACGTGGTGAGTTATATAAACAGTGCAATATACTAAATTACTAATTTGGACTCGGCGACACATGTATATGCACAATTCTTGGATGAACACATGCTCATAAAGGCAATTATTTTCCCCGGTATGCTTTTTTACAAAAGAAAAGACAAAACAAAACAAAATAAATCACCATTAAATTTAAGCCTTTTCATTGTCCAAACAGTGGTGGGAAAAATCTGTACTACTTTCGTGCTTGTATAAGCAAAATCATATAATATATATATATGGCTTTGTGTAAATATATATATATATATAAAAAGATTATATTGGAACTCTTTATCATCAAATTTAACTTCCATCTATTATACTTATTTCGAATAGGATTGAAAATGACGCCAAAGTGGAATATTTAGATATAATAATGTCACATTTACATGTTGTCTCTTTCGAAACAAGAAGTCGACTTATGGATGGAAGGAATATTAGACTCTGTCATGATGAAGTCATATATATGTATATATATTCCGATTTCCAAGTGAATGCTTCTGGTAGTTTGGTTGCCCAGCAATATTTGCTTTTTCTATAGTTCCTTTAATTATTTCATTGAATATTCCTCCTAATTTTCCTTTAACACAAACACATATTTACTTAATATCATGTATTCTTAAATATTTAGGTATAGTATATATCCTCCTCATATTACTTGAATTAATTCAAAAAGTTAAATGATTAGAGACTTGCGTGTTCAATTTGATTTTAGATTATATGAGAGAATGTTGAAGATTGTGTAGATGGACATTGTGTGATTTGTCTGTGGTATCTTTGATTCTCGAACCCTTGCCTTTTTAGAAATTAACACGTTTGAAAAGTTTCTAACAAATATGATACGTCCACACATGCCTACAATTCAAATTTTTTAAGTTTAAATCTCACTCTTGAATTCAAAAAAAAAAAAGGGTAAAACTAATAATTCACAAAATGAAATACTGCACACATGTGTGTACATATGAACAAGATATATACACACATGTGCAAGATATATATTAAACATACATGTACAAGACTTTTATACATGCATAATAAATATATATTAGACATAGATATGTTAAATATTTCGACGTCCTTTAAATGTATTGTTTGTGCTATAGTTTAATGGGAGAAAGAGTAAAACAGTATTTTTTGAATGGAGTAATAGGAAATATGAGCATAAAATTTTAAACATAGTAATAAATAATTTAATCATATTTATGATCACATAATACAAAAAAAAAAAAAAAAAAAAAAAACTCATCATCCTTAGTCTTCTCTCTCTAATTTGAATGATAACTCTATTTTATACGGTTATTTTATCACTTTGTGCATTTAAATTGACTATATTTTTTAGTATTTTACTTAATTTTGGGTTAATTTAATTTAATTTTACATAATTTTGATTTAGATTAATTTATTTTAATTTTGTATAATTTCGTTTAATTAATTTGATATTGATTTTAATATATTATTATTAATTTATCCCTCTAAATAATTAATTTTATAATTTGTGTAATTTAATTAGGTGAAATTTGGGGGCAACATGGTTATTAATTTGAATTAACACAGGAATCAGCAGAGGCCCACGCGCAGGGAAGCTCACGGGCGTCCAAGCTCCACGCCAGCCATCGATCAGCTCCAGATGCATCCAGTCACCCTGGACAGGTGCGCGTGGAGAGTCAGGTCACGTCAGCCCACTAACAGGCTTGTTGGTTCTCGTGGGTGCGCGCTTATCTATCCCAGCGTGAGCTCGTCCTATCGCCCAGCTGCTGAGTGCCACGCGTCCCATGGGCCCATCTGCTGCGCCAGCTTTCCAGGTACTAACCAAATCTTACCACGTGGCTACGAGCACCTGAGCTCGCCCACGCCTGCGCCAGCTGCTGAAGCAAGAAAGAATAAAAAAGGAAAAAAAAAGAAAGAAAAGAAAGAAAAAGAGCCGGTGGGTTTTCTTCGAGAGGTTTGGAGAGGCCGTGAAACAGGGGCCAAAAACCAGACAGAGAAAAAGAAGAAGAAAAAGGAAAAAATATATATACAGAGGAGTTTGGTGAAGTAGTTTAAGTTGAGATTTTTAAGTTTGAATAGTAAATTTTTTTTAAATTTTCAAAAAAGACAAAAAACTTTTTGGGAAAAAAACCAAAAAAAGTTTGAGTTGAGTTGGTTGAGTTGATATGCCAAAGAAGCCCATAGAAAAAAGCCAAAAAGCCAAAATACAGTGAAATATGAGTTTTAGGATTCGTTTGGTATTTGAGTTGAGTTTGAAATGAAATTAAATGAGATTTTTAAATTTTGAATTGATTTTTTAAAAAATAATTATAAATTTTGTTGAGTTAAGTTTGAGTTAAATTCATTTATCAAATATAGGCTTAGCTTTAAGATTAGTTTTTATTTTCAGTTTTAGGTTTTATTTTCAATAAAATTTTAAGCCATATTGCATTGTTGGAGAGCTCGAAGAGGAGTAGAAATTTTGGGGAAATTCTTGAAGAATTGTCACAACTTCAAGTGGGTTTTCCTTATCTATTTTCTCTCTTTTATTTTTGTAATTTGATGATGCTTAAACCATTAATTTCTCTAATTTTGTGTTTATTTTCATTTATGAATATTGTGCGGTTTGTTAGTTTTAAGGTTTGATGTAACTTTACTTGCATTGTGTTTTGATGATTTAGCTAGTTGTTAATGAAATTTCTATTCAATTCATTTGAGTTTCTCTATACTTAATACTTCTAATTTGTTTGAAAATGAATTAATTGCTTTGATTTATGAATTTTAATACTCGGGAAAGATTAATTCATTTATCGGTTTGGAAAATATAATTTTAGTTGCTGTTGAGTTCGGAAAGCCGATGACACTTTGATAATCATATAAGGATGTGCTTAATAAATATGTAGGTAGACAAGTTAAATAGGAATATCAATTTAGACACTTATGCATATAATCTTATTTGACACTTAATGAGGTTCATTTTGAATATTTGATTAATGAATTAATTAAGACTAATTAGTAATCTCTTAATTAGATATATTATAGATAGTTGCTTTTTATTTTTCTTTTATAAGTGGAGGGCCAAAAATCGTCTTAAAGAAAATGATTCAAATGCGTATTATTATGACTAACAATGAGTGCAACGTTACAGAGGTGAATACGATATACATATACACAATATATATAGTATTCAACACTTGAAGCTGAAGTCACTTTCTTAGATGGACTCTCACGCTCTCTCCTTCAAGCTTTGGATAGAGATTACTACACCGATATTCTCTATTATATACAATAAAGCATTTATTCATACATATTCATTATTATCATTATCCCTTAATCTGTCTTTTTTTCTTTTCTTTATAATAAGATTCCAAAACCTTAAATTGACATTATTCCTTGGCACATTCTACTTTTTAAAAAAGCCGCTCCATGACCAAATATTTCCAAGATCAATGCTAGCTTTTGTAGAGCTTTTGATTTCTACAAATATAAACACTTTATTCCCATGTATATATATAATGCTAAGTAGAAATATATATATATATGTATGTATGTATGTATGTATGTTTGTTGACCACAAATCATCTAAGGCAAAACATATAGATGTGTGAATGGTTGGATTGGAAGAAGGGGATATGATTACAAACATGAGAGCTGCATTTTAAAGGCTTGACCCACAAGGGGGACAAACTATATATACCTTTGGACATATATTGTTTGTCTTTTTACTTTATTGAACACAATTCTCATTGTCTTTGCATTGATACCCTCAATGTTTAGCTCATTTTCTACATTTATTATTGTTATGCTTTTTTCTTTTTTTCTTTTTTTCACTCAGAAACTATATCATTTGGTTGCATAAATTATTAACCGAAGATTCGTTTTTTCTGTTATATATCTTTACTATTTCTAGAAACCACTAATCTTTTCCAAATTCCTTCTTTCTTTATTAGCTGCTGAAAAGTATTTTCCACTAATCAATTTGCAATATCTTATCCATTGCTTTACTTGATAATCTCTTAAATCCTCACCGATGGGCCAAACGACCTAATTAATTTAGCAAAGTTTTAAACTCCGTGAACCTTATCCAAGATTCCAACTCCCTAAGAAGTACTATGGTCATGATTTCCTTTCAAATATACATATATATATATATATATAATATGTATATGAACTAATTTGAAGAACTTTAAGGGGGTGTTTGGTTCGCTAGTTTGAGTTGAAATGTTTTAGTTGTAATAGTAAATTTTTTTGAATTTTCAGAAAAGACAAAAAACTTTTTGGGAAAAAGACAAAAACTTTTTGGGAAAAGACAAAAAAAATTTTAGTTGGAACGGAGATGAACTCGCGAACCAAACAGGGCCTAAATCATTTTCAAATCACCAGCTTAAACCAAGTTAGAGCTCAATCTTATTTACAGAGCCAACTCAACTACCTGATCAGTTTACAAACTAAACAATCAGAATGATGAACTATCTACTTCTTGTTTTAACTTTTTTTTTTTTTTTTTTTGTGTTTTTTAAATGTGTGTTTTGCATTTTAAGGCTGTCAAAAATTAATATCAGTTTTTTTTTCCCCTATCGTTGCAATATATACAATCAAATGACAAATATATGAAACAACAGGACATGTTAACTTATTAATAGAGAGTGATTAATCTCACAATAAGAATTTTTCAAAAAATGGAGACATTACCTACGGTAACGGAGTCATCTTATTATTTTAATGAGGGTGTTTATAAAAGGATAAAAAAATATAAAGGGTTTATATAGGGATAATTGATTTTGAATGAAAAAAATGTACAATTTTTAGAAGTAAAATTATTTAAAAAATAAAAACTTTAAGATGATTCCGCTCTTGATGTAAAATTGTAAATGATATCTCCGTCAAAATCAAACTAAATAGAACAAAGATATAGCCTCGGATAACGCTAAAACAAAAAGAAAGAGTGCGACAGAAGTAAAAAAACAGATCACCCCACACCATCCAATTCATGAAAAAGCAAGCTAATTAGCTTCGTTGAGGGGTCACCTTTTCTCTTGTCCAAATTACACCCCACAACTATTTTCGATACGACATCGTTTTCGTGCAATGATAATAACACTCTCTTGCTTTTTTGTTTTTTGTTTTTTGTTTTTTTGTTTTTTTGTTTTTTTTTGGCTCATGAAGTAGCACCCTCTTGTTTAAATGCACTTGTCAATAACCTTGATAATGCCTAGTGGTGATTATTGACTAGTGATTAGAATAGAAAAACAAACATTAGGAGAGTTAAACAGTGATTAGTGGCTATAAACGAGGATATGCACCTAATCGGAGATCGAACTTAATGAGAAATAAAATCATGTGAGTCATGCTTTTGTACCTGTCGGCTAATCATTTCATTGAAGTTGCAGCTAATTAAGACCCCCATCCAATTCCTTGTCGAGGGCTTATGTGTAAACTGATGATCAGTTTCAGCAACAACTTGCTGTCTGGCTCTTTGTCAATCACATACACATATATGCTTTCGCTCTAAGATGATTTATTTATTTATTATTTATTTTTTAAGATAAAAAGTATAACATGATTAGTTGTAATTTTTGTTTACGAGTAAAATGAGTTGAGGCAATTTTATTTGTTGATGTCAATTTGGTAGTATGTGAACTTTTGTTGCTCTCCGCAACACTTTCAGATTGATAGATTTTATATTACATCAATTTGAATTTGCTCGATCTGTTTAATTACGTCCTTATAATGCAATCGAATTCTCTACTCCAATTGCTGGATCTTTTTTAATAAGAAATATTAGGCTCTTGGTTTAAATTAGCCCAATCATCTCTCACCTAAAAAAAAAAAAAAAAACAAAAACAGCATAATCACAGCTTCAATAATCAAACTTGTTCATGCAGTTTTGCTACATACTACTTCGAAATACACATATATATATATTTAAAAATACATTGTTAATTAAAAATATATTTAACAATATATTTAAAAATATATTGTTAAAATTCAGTAACAAGTAGCAATCGACATATATTGTTGATTTTTTTTTCTATGTACTTTTAACAATATATGTCGATTGCTACTTGCTACTGAATTTTGACAATATATGCGCTCTTTTTCAACAGAAACCACGTAGCATTCGTACTATAGGATTATGGTGCCTTTATTTATAAGAGATAAAGGTCAAATACTCATTAACAGATGTTTGATTCATTTATAGGGTGTTTGATTTATCAGTTAGAGATGAAATTTTTAAGTTAATGTTGATTGATTTTTTAAAAATTAGTTATAATTTTTATTAATTTTTCAAAAAAAGATAAAATCTGATTTAAAAATTTTGAATTGGAGATGTTGAACTCAACGGATGTTTAATATTGTTAGATCGTTTAATCATTTTGCACTAAATTGAGCATGCAAGCACTAACTTCAACAATACAAAACATATATATATATTCATTCTTTTAGTAAATATGACATGTGTCCTAAAACGCATATGATATAGAATAGAGAATTTTGTTGTAGTGCATAGAAAAAAAATCCCATCAGGCAGTTTAAAACTGCACAAAACTCTTATCTCATTTTTCTTGTCCTACCACATTTCCCCATATATATGTATATATAGTCGAGTTCTTATATCACTTTCAGTAAACCAAAAAAAAAAAAAAAAAAATCATATAACCACCGCCATCTTGGTTTCTATCTCTCTCACATTTATTGTCCCATTAATGGGGCCTCTGAAACATCGAGGCCGAATCTCTCTCTACTTTCTCTCTCTTATTTACTCCATATTCAGCACTTTTGGACCTTGAATGTGAACCTGACGTGATGCTGAATATATAGTTTCTCTCTTGCATAACTTCAGGATGAGCCTTTCTCCAGATGTTAGCTACGATCCGACCAAGTGGCTCCCTCTCCAGACAGAGACATTTATTACACTTAACCCACCTCATCCTCCCAAATACACGGGCCCACCCTTTTCGGCCCAAATTCAAGGCCCACACAAAGCCTGAACCATAAGGATCGACGGTGTCGAGAATTATGCGTTCAAGATTGATTGTCAAGAAAAAAAATTGAGACTAAATTGTTAAATTCGTGAAAAAAAACACAAAAACACTTGGAGCTTTTGTTCTACAAAACCTCAAAACCAATTCGTATTCCCTTGCTTGTGCGGTTTTTTGTCGACTTGGGAAATGAAACTCAGCTGTGCTCTTTGAGGTTTAAAGAGAAAACAGATGGTTTTCTTTAATATAAAGATATCACAAGCTTTTCCACTTGGCACCTGAATTCACTAGCTTGATGTAAGCCTTCCCAAAATCTTCAAAGAATGAGTCCTGATTGTTGGCATACTTGGTGATCCATCTGTCAACAATTCGAGTTTCTCATTAGTAAAAAATGATGGTTTATGGTCGATTGGATCTTTTTATGATTCGTTATCCTTTAATTATGCAAAATCAACAGAGCCTTGCCATGTTTCTAAACAGTCTTACGGTAGAATTCTCATAATCTATATGATCAAAACCTTTTTCCTCACAAATCTGAAATTGCTAATAATCGACAGTTGATCCGTATACTACATAGAATTCAATGTTTTGACTTGCACATGTTTTGACTTATGTATCAGCCCAAGTCCTATGCAAACAACACTTAAAACAACTGGGGTGAAAATGATTTCGATAGGGGAAACACCTTAAGCATTCGTCATCCTCAGCAAGTGCACGATCTGATGGAAGTCCAACCATGCTTGACATACCACCTGCATGTGAGAATAAGAGAAATAGTCACTCTTTTTTTTCTTTTTTTTTTCACGGCCCAAGCTGAAAGCCAACGTTGCTTCGTACACGATACAATACACCAAACAGTTCTCTTAAGAAGTTGAAACTTGTTGGTACATTGGTCAAAAACCGCTTACCTGACTTCCACGGCTTCTCAAGGAGAATTTTGAAATATGAATTGTCAAAAACGTTTGGATCTCCAAAACCTTTACTCCCAAGAGTATGGGCTCCTGATAGAGCAACAAGATCTTGTGCTCTGTAAACAAAACCAAAACTTACTCGATCAAGATATTCTAAAATTTTGGGAACAGAAATGTATTTACAGCAATTTGAATACCTTACTAAACAGCCGGTGTATGCAAGTAACTCACTAATATGCAAACAACACAAAGAAAACTTCAGAGATGGTACATTTTTTTTTTTTTTGGTATGTTTTTATGTAAAGCACAGTAATTAGTCAAGGAAATTCAGACACCGAACATTGAAGACCGCATGTGCAAGGTTCTGAACAAGAATGACAAACAAGCAAATTATGTTTCAGCAGTTGGGCCATAAAGAAATACAATCAACATTATGACCTGATCATATAACCATATTTATGGCTTGTTTCCTTGAAAGTGAGGCATAGATGGTAACATCATTTACGCTTCCACAAAACGGCACCTCACAGTAGGTAAAGTCGATTTTTGGCCAAAAAAAAAAAAAAGAAAGAAATGTGAGTCAACAACATAATTATTAATAGAGTGTTGGTTATTTGAAAACTAATTTCATGTCAAACTGGAGATGATGTGGCATTACTAAGTGGAAGTCTAACGGATCAGAAAAGAGTCCAAGTAACTAACAGTTATGATAATCTTTGAAGAGAAAACTTTGATTGTACCGAGAGCTCAAGTATTTAGGGAGCTTTCAGTACCAGAATGATAGACTGAGAGAGCCTGTGTCTTTTTGAGATGGTTTTTGAGGACTGAGAGAGAGAGAGAGAGAGAGTACTGAGATGTTCTCTTTGGGACTCTCTGGGTTGGGTTGGGTTGGAGAGTGACAATCATCTCTGAGTTGTATTACTCTCTCTCTGTTGTGAATAAAGATTGTCCTCGTGTTTTAGAACACGATTATTTGACTTCTTAACTGCCAGAGTTCTGAAATTTATCTCAACATAAAGTCGTATATCAAAATACCGTATTTGTTCATCTAAGCCCCTTTTTTCCACAGCATAAAATAGAACAAGAATATAGTACATGCGATTAGCAAATTAGCAATTACTATCTAATCAAGGAAACGATGCTCAACATCCTAATATCAGGTTTACACAGAACATATGTGCAGGGAAAAAATGAAATTTGTTATGTGTAAACTCACAATAAGCCTTTTCTCTGAAAGCCTTGTTTCAAAGCTGAAGCGTTCTGAGTTTCTTCAGGAAGTTTACCTTCAGGATCAGACTCCCTACACCGCACCAGATTTTCATCATGTCAATCACTGAGTTCTTGTATACTTAAGAACAATTCAAAGTTTGATAGTATTTGGTTGAGGCTATTCGAATTAGTGCCACAGAGAAAATTAAACTTATTTTTTAAATCCCTTGGTACATGTTAAGAACTTAAGTAACACAATATTGAGTTTGGCTTCTATGCTCGTATAAGATTTAGCATGGTGGAAAAGCAAACCTCTTACGTTGAATCTAGCCGGCCTAACACAATGGGGATCGTCGGACCCCCGCATATAGAAACTGCTTCAGCTCCAGCCACAGCAATCATGTCTGCCCAAGATACTGATCATTCAAAGTAAGCGTATCAGTGTGCCACTCTAAATCATTCACTACGTCTGAAACCTTTTCCAGCTGCATGTTTAGAAGATAAAACCTGGTTGTATTGCATCCACTTCGGTCTTTGCTTTCTCCACAATCTAAACATAAATGTATCCAATAAGGACTTAACTAGTATCAAGAATTAATCAAATCAGGATTTATGTTGGGAAACGAAGAAGAACCAGTTCAAGTAAATACACCCAATTTTTTTTATGCATAAAGATTGTGCAGAGAAAGAGAGAGAAAGCGTGCCTTCAAAGGGCCTTTAAGACCAATATTTTCAGCTCTTTCAAGTTCAAATCTTATAGAGCCGTTCATTCCACCTGCAGTAATAATGCAAAAGCTTTGAAATCTTAGCAAGAGTAACGATAGTGCAGTTTTAAGATTCATTGCTGTTTTAACTAGGCTTATGAGCTGTTGTTTGAGTCAAAGGGAAAAAAAATATATATATATATCATAACCAGTTTGGATCATAGGTTCGAACCCACAACTCAAACTTTTTTCTAAAGTGTTTTCTCTTTACAAAAACATGAATTTTCTGATCAAACTTACTGTTCAAACCTAGAACCAAACGGGCCAAACGAAATATTTTCAAAGAAAAAGGCCTCAAACTTCGAACTTAAGACAGATACCTGAATTGTCATTAACCTCGAAGGTCCCTGCATCATGAAATACCAAACGGAGTACACCAGCAGCCCTGCCCTTTGTGAGTACTTTCTTAATCTCGTCCTTTATTACCTGATATTCATTTTTGCCTGACCTTTACATATATACACAGACAGTTTTACATACATATCATCATGTGGAAATAGCAGTGTCAACTTTAACCAAGTATAAAACCTCAAAAGAAGGTTATGAAAATCATTGTTGGGATGAACATCACCATTAATGAAGGTTTCATGCAAATGAAATAAGATAAAATAAAAAAAATTGAAGCTTTTTTCATGCAAGATAAAAATTAAAAAAAAAAAAAAAAATTTCCTTGGGTGTTTTGAACTTAACTTACTCTGCTTTGGCAGCAAAGTTCTCAAAGGATTGGTGCAAAGGAAGAAGGAATGGCAATGCGGCGGTGAATAACAGTCCTCTTCTGTTCCAAACATGATCTCCTGCTTTGAATATCAGAAATTTTGAATGAAAAAGATTTCAGATTTTACTTGAGAATTGCTCAGCTTCGTTACCGTTAAGAAATCCGAACCCATCTAACGCACAACTGGACCAAAGCCCCAAAAACTAATCTATTTTTCTTTCAGTCTCTGAGCAATCAAACAGAAGGCTCAAAAATGGAACCAGCGAGAGAGAGGGAGAGAGATAAAAGAGTTACCGGAAACTTCGTCGGAAGTGGGGCGAGAGTAAGAGGCTCTGGTAGAAGTGGCGCCAAATTGGAGAGAAGGAGAGGGGACCACAGATGTGGCGGGAACTTTGAATGTGCGGCGGAGGGAGGACGACGGTGGAGAAACGGCGACGGCGGCGGAGGAGGAGAGGGCTGGGCAGAAAATGGTGGAAGCCATTTTGTGATTGGTGATGGACGGTTGAGATTTTCTGATTGGGCTTTGGCTACTTCAGTTGATTGGGCAGTAGCCTAGAGTAGGAAAACTCCACTGGAAGGATGAAAGACTTGCTAGTTCTTTGCTTCAATGGAGGAAATAAAAAGATGTGTCAGAAAGTTGGTGAACGTCGTTTCGGATTCCATGTGCTCGACTGTCGTTGAGCCGACGGAGTTGAGTATTTCAAGCCGTTGGATAAGTATATTTATTACTTACTGATTGTATTAATGTTCAATGTTGTCGTCTTTTCCCTGAAAAAATAAATTAAAATAAATATTAAAAAAAAAAAAAAAAAAAAAACCCCATTGCCCAGCAAAAACGAATAATTCTGTCTCGCGAGTGCCTATCCCGCGAATACCAAGTTGACCAATCGTGCTGATATGAATTGCTTCTCGCTTTGTTTTTGTTTTTCTCTTCATCATGTAATCTTTCTAAAGTTCACTGTCGTCTTTACAATCATGTCGTTTTAAGATTGTTCTAGTTTATTAATTTCTCACCGTTTTTCCTGTTTACGTTGTCTTTTGAAGATATTGTTGTAGTTTAAGGTCAGTTTGGAATCGAAGTTTAAACTTAAGGTTTAAATTTAAATTTTTATCTTTTTTTAAAAAAATTTTTTATTTTTTTTGAAAAAGTTTTTTACCTTTTTTAAAAAGTCAATAAAAATTACTATTGAAACTTAAAAATTTCAACTTAAACTCATTCATCAAATGGGCGTTAAGAATAGGTGCCGCACTTTTTGTCTACGAGGTCTCCGGACGTTGGTCTTTTACCAGTTTGCGGTTTTTATTTTTTATTTCTATTTTTTAAATTAACTTAGTGTCGTTTCCAAGATTAACATAATTTTTTTGCTTAATGTCGTTACAATTAAGTTGTCATTGCCTGGTGTTATTGTCCTTCATCCAGAAAATAGTGATGTCATACGAGATATGCCCTTTTTATTATTTTGTTTTAATTTTTTTGCCGTTTTAACAATGGATGTCATTTTACATAATTTATATCGTTTTCCAAGTTGATGTCGTTTGTCCATAATTTTTTAGAAAACGAGGGCTTGAAATTTTCTTTTTTCTTTCTTTGGCTATTAGTTTAATATCCATGTCGTTTTTTTGTTGTTGATAACTTCTCGAGGTTTAGTTGTCTTTGAGTTTATGTTTGTTTTTTGAGGTTACCGTCGTTTATGCAATTAAAGGGTGTTTGGTGAATGAGTTTAGTTTAAAATTTTTAAGTTTCAATTGTAATTTTTTAGAAAAGACAAAAAAAATTTTCAAAAAAAGACAAAAATCATGATGAAAAAAATACAATTTAATTTAAGATGAGATGGAAACCAAACTCACCCTTAATGTCCTTTTCACTTGGATGCCGTTTTTTTAATGCAGTTGATGCTAGCCTGTTCGAGCTCATCTCCACTTGCGAAAGTGCTAAGAATGCTTGGAAGATCTTGGAGACTGCTTATGAAGGAACATCTGTGGTGAAAATGTTAGAGCTCTAATTATTGGCCATTCGGTTTGACAATCGACGGATTATGAAGAGTGAAGCTATTGTCGAGTATAATTCTAAAATTTGTGATATAGCAAATGAGGCGTTTACACTTAAAGAGAAATATTTCGAGACCAAGCTTGTGATAAAAGTCCTTAGATCTCTTCCTGAAAGGTTTACCTACAAGGTCATTGCCATAGAAGAAGCCTAAGATGTGAGCACAATAAGATTTGATGAATTAATAGGCTCACTACAAACTTTTGAGATGAACATGATGTACAAAAAAGAAGAGAAAGGCATCGCTCTTCAAGCCGGAGTCCAAAAATCTACCAAGGAAGAAGACATTGAAGATGATGAAGACTTGGCTGAATCACTTGCTATGATTACTAAGATTAAGCAAAATATTGAAGAAGTTGAATGAAACGAACAAGGCTTCAAGTTTCAACAAGTCTAATGAGTCTAAAAAGGGAAAAGCTACCGCAAACACCTTTAATTTCAAGAAGAAAGGTAGAGGAATCCAATGTCATGAGTGTGAAGGCTTCGGGCATATTCAATCCGATTGTGTGAATACCTTCAAGAAAAAGGGTAAATCACTTAATACCGCTTGGAGTGATGAGGAATCTGAATGCAGTCAGGAGTATGGTGAAGATGAGGTGAGCAACCGTGTTGCTTTCAACATTGTTACTAATTGTGAGTTTGTGACACTATAAAGGATTCTACCATCACTCTTACAAAGTCTGTTGCAACACCTGTTGCAACATTAGATACCGTTGCAACACCTCATACAACGTCGTTTGCAATAGTAGCTGAATTTGATATTCCAAATTAAATTGCAGCAGTGATGACGATGATCTTAGTTTTGAGAAATACAAAAAGCATAGGTTATGAACGTGAGTTTTTGAGACTTTGGTAATTTAATAGCTCTTTGCATTTTTACGTCTTTCGAGAGAAAGATTTGAAGTCTTCGGGAAGAGACAATAGTAGTTGAAAGGAGTTCAACGAAGCTTGCAAGGGGATTTTGTTGAACGAGTTCATTGACTAGATTCAAGACAACCGACAGTAACAACATAGTGAGAGTCTTCGGATTGCATAAGACCATTAGTGTTTGTAATCTTTTAAAAGTTCGTAAAAAGTTTAACGTTTGATCATGGCCTCAAGGAGTAGGGAAACCGAACCCTATAAAAATGGCATGTGTGTCTTTTATTTACTTGCTTTCCATAATTAATTAATTAGGTTAATTAATTAAATTTGATAAATAAGTTAAAATCAGATCTTACAGTTCTTTATGTGGTCATAAATTTCTTTAAAAGAAGAAGAAAAAAAGTTTGATCTAATCTCCATATTCAAACTATTTATTTACAGAGAGCAAGCAAAAACGCGTAACAAATTGAACAAGCTGCACGTAGATATCTGGATCTATGCTATTTGTTACAAAATTTTGAGTGAAACGACAGATATACAAAAACACGAGAGGGGAAAAAAAAAAAAAAAAGAAGCAGAAGAAAGAAAGATATTCGTCTATTCGGTGTGTAAATCGGCTAACAAATCCATTAAAAGGAACCACTAATCTTCACCATCTGTTATCTTGGACCTGAAAGACGCACTGCAGAGAGATAGGCATCGCTATTGTACTCCGAAGGACCCGAAGAAGTTCCCCCATCACTGGTTGATTTCAAGAAACCCGACAAAAAGCGAGAACCCAATGGAGAAGAAGTCGGAGGGCTCGGAACAGTACAGAGACCTTCAAGCATTTGTACCACTTTGGTCATTGATGGTCTCAAACTCATGTCTTCTTGTATGCACCACAATGCAACCTTAATGGCTATCGAAACCCGGTTGTCGTTTTCTTGGGTTTCCACCTTCCAATCAAGGACGTCTCTCAGTTTTCCTTCTTCCAACATCCTGAATGCATAAGATGGGAAATGGGATTTCTCTGAGCTCTCTGTCGGGTCATAGTTTTTTCTGCCTCCAATGATCTCCAGTAGAAGCATTCCGTAACTGTACACATCGCTCTTCTCCGATATGGCGTAGTTTGTGATCCATTCCGGTGCGAGGTAGCCCCTTGTCCCCCTCAGGGTGGTGAAAACATGGCTTTGCTCGCGGTTCATCAGCTTTGCCAACCCGAAATCTGAGACTTTGGCATGGAAATTGTCGTCGAGGAGGACGTTTTCGGGCTTGATGTCGCAGTGAATGATCTTGACATCGCAGTCGTCGTGGAGATAAGCCAGTCCTTTAGCAGTTCCCAATGCAATGTTGTATCTGGTGTCCCAATCCAACAAGTGATCGCTTCTGTTTCTCGTGAAGATCCATTTGTCTAGAGACCCCTTCGCCATGAACTCGTAGGCAAGGAGGCGGTGGCTTCCTTGCGCGCAGAATCCCTTGAGCCTGACCAGGTGGAGGTGATGGATGCTGCCGATGATGCTAACTTCTGCTCGGAACTCTTTCTTTCCCTGGCCAATTCCTTCTAGCTTCTTCACAGCAAGTCTAGTCCCATCTGGGAGAACTCCTTGGTAAACCGAGCCAAAGCCTCCTTGGCCAAGCTTTTGTGAGAAGTTGTTCGTTGCAGTTTGAAGATCGCTGTAGCTGAAACGGACGGGCATTCCAGACAAACTCACGAGAAAATTGTCCTCTTCTGAGGTCTCATTAGGGGATTCTGGCAATTTCTTCTTTCTCTTGTGATACCGATAACCAAGATAAAGTAGGACACAAATGACAAGCACCGTGGCAATAACAATGATCACGACATAAGGGAAGTGATTCTGGCTGCTTCCATCTCCTCCAGCATTAGTGCCACTGCCTCCTCCATTACTCAAGACCTTGACGAATGAAACGAAGCCAGAGCCTTTGTTGGAACTTTGGAAGTTGCCTAGTCTATCAAAATGGAAACAATCTCCTGTGCTGTTTTGGAAGAACAAGGCAAGGCACGAGCAGTTGTTTTGGCAAGAAGTTTTGCAGCCACTTAAGTCGTCCTTCGAAGAGGGTGACACGAACCCGAGTGCAAAGTAGTAGAGGCCATCCCCGGCGTTTACGAGCTCTGTAGATGTGCTCTTCGAACTATCACACGGAGAGACAATCCCTGGTGAGCAATTGGGACGGGAGCTAAGGCCCGAAGGGCATTGACACTTGTTGTCAGAACACTCGTAATAAGCATCGCAATGCTCGGGTGTACTGCAGGGATCTTGTGGTATTTTTGTCGATGCAACGGCAGATGACTGAAGATCAGTGAAAGAGATAAATCCATCGTTTCCCAAAACTGCAATCCAAGTCGCATTAGAATCCCCGTTGTTCTCCGAGAAAATAAATTGCCAAAGCAAGACCTTGCTCTTATCATAGAATTTCCATGAATTTGAATCTATGGAAGCCACAGTAACCACCCCACCGTCTTTATTGATGGTCTTACGGCTGTCCTTTCCCATAGACCAATACGACTGCGGGGTGTCGTAACCTGCAGACAAAATCATGTCGCCGGACTTTATTTCGAGGAAATAGGTCAAGTTTTTCGAGCTCGGATTGCTCACAAGTTTCATCCCTTCTACAAAGTCCTGTCCCCATAAAAGAGTGTCTGTTGGATGGCTAAAACTCTCCCAAATCACGCTATTGTCATCCCCGAGCAAAACCAAATTTCCCGAATCTCGCAATTCCATCGCAGAAGCTGCCTTGCCGTGGGTATCTATGGACCAAACCACACTCCCACCCTTCTGCAAGTAAACACTCCCCTTATCATCAAACACAAACTTATCGGAATTCGAAACCGGAGAGTCTCTATTCGCTGTCCAAACCACAGTTTGACTCTTCATGTGGAAGACCACTAACAGAAACAATGTGACATCGGATGTGGTGGTGAAGCCGAATGCGAACTGAGATGAGTTGGACAAGAGAAACAAGCCAGCGTTGTCGATCCAATTCATTTGAGAGCCATTATACCCGGGACCGATTTGGCCGATACTTCTAACACTAGCCATGGAGGTTTCAGATTGAAAATTTATCACCACCCACATGGAGATCATGTAGAGAAACAACTTCCCAATTCCCATGGCTACTTTTCGGGGGCAAAAAAGAAGATCAGCTACCAGAAAAACAATTTAGAGAGTTCAAATCAACCCCAAGAAAGGGTCATAAAGGATAGAAAGAAGAAAGATGTGGGAAAAGAGAAGGTTTTGATAAGAAGTGTTTACATGAGTTGGTCAAAGACGAAAAATCTGCCTAAAACAGAAGAAAAACGAAAGACCCGTTTGAATCACGACAGAGAAAAAGAGAAGAGAACTGGTTACCTCTGAGAAGAAGTGAAATCTGGACCAAAAAAAGAAAAAAACTTGTGTTTTTTATTCAACCGTATAAAACATGGATTTCCGAACACCAACACCCATATTCGGCCTTTTCTCGTATCCGAACTTCCCTTGAAAGTCTGACCAATAAAAGGGAGGCTTTTTATTCAAATGGGTCGGTAGCTTTTAGCTTTTCCTTTTATTATTATTTTTTCTTCAAGCCAATTCCATTGTTCAGACTCAGAAAAACTCCAACTTTGTCAAGAGAAGAAAAAAGAGCCCAAATTGGCCAAACGAGTTCAGATTTGAACAGGAGAAAATAGACATTTGACAAGTGACTCAATTGGATAAATAGCGTGAAGAAAGAAGCAGATAGATAGAGATGGAAAAAGGGCACGTGAGCAATAAATTGATGGTGGGGAAAAGAGAGGAGAGAAAAGGAGTTTTTCTCACCTCATATTTGAAGCAAGTGGATTTGCATTGCACACATGGGTTGGTTTATCTGGCTTTTGCCTCGAATCAGTTTCTTTGCTTGTCTCATAAGTTCCTGAGATCTGAGGGAACGCTTTGTCTTTTTAACATGGCTTTGTTCATGTACTGTCAAACTAGAACTATGTTCTTTCCTTTTTTTCTTTGCTTTTTTTTTTTTTTTAATTTTATGTTTTTCCTTTGTTGGATTGAATGTTTAGTGACAGATCCAATAATTTTCTTGTTTAATTTAATAAAGTTGCTCCTTTTTTCCATTACTTTAATGTTTTTCTCATTTTCGGGTTAGGTTGCAATTAGTTGCCCGCTTTCACTCCACAATGACTGCTATTTTCCGTGGTTGTTAATTATTAGTTTATTTTGCAAGTGGTAATTAATAAGTTCTATAAACTGAGATTATACGTATAATTTATCAATAATTTTATATCTGATTTTGAATTCAAATATCTCATTCTCAAGTTTTAAACAAAAAAAAAAAAAAAAGGGTTTTATTAGTTTTGGCGCATTAGTCATGAAGGTCTAGAATTAGAATTCTTACAATACCATTTATGATTTCAATATATTTTTTAACAGCACTAGATGAGAACGTAAAGGTACCACTAATGGAAAAAAAAGTTAATTCTAGTTTTAAAAGATAATAAAAGTAGTAATAAGTTTATAATATGGGTTTGAACATGTCCATTAAATGTGATGATCAGATTTTCTTTTTTATGTTGTTCAAATTTATTGAACATGTCCACAATTTAAACGACAGTAATAAGTTTTTCAACTACAATTTTCAATACAAACCTATAGAACAGTTTATATGTTTTGACTGGTGGCCAAGAGTAGCTAAACAATCAAATTATCCCAATTCCAATTAAGAAGACTGCAAAATTTTTTATTTGATCTAAACCATACTTGTACACTTGTACATGAAAATTTATTGTTATCATCATTTTTTTTTTTTTTTTTGGTGGTTAAGAAACTGGAACAAGAGTTGGAGAGATGCTTAAAGTAGCCCTCCTTTGTGGTTAGCATATATCAATTGGAAGACAAAGACAATATCATAATTAGTATGATATATATATATATATATATTTTTTTTCTAATAATACAAACCATCACGTCTACTTAAGCAATTATACTAACATTATTTTTGGTGATGCGTAGTTCAATGGGTATTTGACTCTCAGAAACAAAATAACTAGGTTATAAATTTTAATGTGACTTGGTGTCTATCCAACAAAACACAGAGAGCAGTATTTAGTTTTGAAGATCATTGGTATTAAACACCGCTAGTCAGTCACTAATATCTGTTATTATAGATCTCATATTATAAGATTTATATTTTATTAACTAATCCGTCATTAATATCTGTTATTATAGATCTCGTATTATAAGATCTATATTTTATTAATTAATAATGTTGAATATTATCGATGTTTTTTTATAATTTTTTATTTTTGGGTTTATGTTTTTGGGGTTGTGTAGTGACTCACGGGTCCCTACATTTGTCAATTTTATTAATGACAGTTGTGATTTTTCTTTCTTTTTTTCTTTTTTTTTTTTAATCCTTTCTTTCTTGGCCGAAAATGCCAGTTTGGATAATTTAATGTTGTGGTTGGAAATTGCAGCGAAAGGTTAAGTTTTCTCATTTTGTTCAACCTAATTCATGTTTATCAGGTCCAGCAACCGGCAGGGTGTTCTTGCTATGTCATTGGTGGGTCCCAATGTCCTTTTTGAACCAAAATAAGAGAGAGAGTTACGCCGGTTTGTTTATTGAATGATTTTGAATTAAAATTTTTAAATGTAAATAATAATTTTTGTTGATTTTTTAAAAAAGATAAAAAAATTTTTCAAAAAAAGATAAAAATTTAAATTTAAACCTTAAGTTTAAACCAACTGTCCAAACAGGCCCCGTTATTTTTACCTTCCCAATTTCCTTTTTGAACCAAAATAAGAGAGAGAAAGAGAGCTATTTTTACATTCATTTTTATTATCGATAGGGCTTGTATTTTTAATCATTTTATAAATCTTTTGTTTCGTTTAGTATTTGAATTTATCTTAAATTAAATTATACTTTTTCATCTTAATTTTTTTTAAAGTCAATAAAATTTAAAACTAATTTTTAAAAAATCAATCAAATCCAACTTAAAAATTTCATCTCCAACTAATTTATCAAACGGAGGTTTGAAATATCTAATGTATAAATGAGAGTAATTTACTATTATGTGTTGTAAATTTTGTAGGTAGATATTTAAAAATCAAGTCATTAAAAAATAGGTCTTATCAGTGTATACAATTCTTATCATAGAAAGTACTCCTTAAAATTGATGATCTGAGTGTGAAAATTTTTCTTTGTTATTGGTACGGCTCTTTAGATGGCCGAACAATTTTGAAGAAACAAGGTGGGAACATGCAATGACTATTCTCGTGGAAGGCTTCTTACAATTTGAAATTTGGCATTTTCAATTTCGCTGGGCGAGCACCAAAAAGTTTTCAATAAATAATTATCGCTTAGAAAAAAAATCTTCGACTAGCCGTCTTTTAATTACGTAAGTTGCCTAACTCGTTTATTTATCATAAACAGTAATTGTTGAATTTCTTTACGCAAGTTTCGTTGACAAGACTATTATGGAAGGAAAGATAAATTTATTAAGAACAACTAACAATGTCTATTTTTCTTTAAAAAAAAAAAATTTTTTTTTATCGAAACTCACTTCTTTGCCCATCAAATAACTTTGGCATTGTTTTACATTTTTTATCATTAAATGATCAAATCCATATATTTCTTCTTTTTTTTTTTTTTTAACTTGAAGTCGGAAAACTAGAATTCAACAACTTATAAAAAAGACAAATATAAAATTACCGTTAAAATATACTTATAATTACTCTTGTTTTTTTTTTTTTTTAAGTCTCGATACATTTTTTTTCCCTTTGTAGTATCACTTTTATTTGAAAGTTGAGTTAGACTAACAATTAAATACATGGTGAAATAGATACTATACAGACACGTTGAGGATCTCTCCCAAGTCCCACGGGACAGAAGATAATGACATTTAAAATTTTCTTCGTAGCTCTAGGCCTCTAGGGAAAGGTCCACTAACCATGGAACGTGGCTGGTGAGGTTCTTTGTCAAAAATACTATAAGGGCCTCTTATTTAATATATATTATAAAGGCCTCTTTCTCATATTTTTTTTTTTAAATAATTGATCTAAATAATCCCTGAATTCTTTTAAATGTAATTATTTGGTTCCTATTTTATTTTATTTTTGGTTGAAAAGATGTTAAACTCTTTCAATGTTGGCTATGAAAGTCATTTCCGTCCAAATCTGTTAAGTTTCTAATAGAATGAATCATGTACAATGCATATAATCAAATTTGAGAGGGTATTTTAATAATTTAATAATAATTAATTAAACAAAAATAAAAAAATCATAAAAAAGCTAAAAATCATACCCCAAAAAAAAAAAATCATAACAAACTTAGAGTTGCCAGATCGGATCCATTGGGGGGAGGCAAAACACCTAGATTGTGAGTGTTGTTGGGGGGAGGGAGAGGGAGGGAGTGAAGGAGGGTATTTTTAGTCTTTTTACTACAAATTGATAATTTCATCAAGATGCTATTAGAAATTTGACGGAATTTGAGATGAATGATTATAATGATAAAGAAAATAAGAGTTTAAGATCTTCTTGTCAAAAAAAAAAAAGGAGGAATCAAACTATTATCATTAAAAAAGTTCACGGCTATATTGATCAATTACTCTTCTTTCTATAGTGGAGGAGGTACCCCGGACACACCTTTAACTATTTATCATATTCATGCCACTTAAATTTAGACATATACCTGATTGGGTTTAACCCAAAAGAAAAGAAAAGCAGGTACAAGACCTTTAATTTAATTTAATTTTATTTTTAATAAAAAGCCAAAAAGAATATAAGAAAGACAAAAAGTGGAAAACTGGAAATAGCTTTACATCGTTGGACAGCGATCGCTTCTAGCAATTATAGGAAAATCAAGTAGTTTGACCCTTTGTCCCATAATTGCAAAAGCACTCTGTATCAATCCAAAAAATACATTAATTGATTTTCATATAATGCTATATAAATTTTTATATAATATGTTATCTTTCAAAACTTTGTCTTTAATTATATTAGTATCACATGATATTAACCATAATGTTATATTGTAATCCGACTTTTACGACCGTCAGAATACTTTAACTATACAAAAAGAACTTTTGAAAGTAGACAAAAATACCGTAAGGTCATTCTCCTTGAATAAATAAAATAAATAAATAACTACTACTACTATTATGTGCAATGTGCAAAATGTAGAGTGAAGATGATACACTGTTCCCCCAACAAATGCCAAGCTAACCTTGTTATGTGTTATTAGTGATTAAAGATCCGTTTGGTGAATGAGTTTAAGTTGAAAATTTTAAATTTGAGTTAAAAATTTTTGTTAACTTTTCATAAAAAACAAAAATTTTTCAAAAAAAGATAAAAATTGATATAAAAAAATACATTTTAATTTGAGATGAGATAACTCACCAAACGACGTCCAAGTAATCAATTGTGGTTTTTGCCAGATAAGAGAGCTCCAAGTAGCTCCTCACTTAGAAAACACAATATATATTTTTTTTAAGAAAAGAAAAACAATATTAATTTATTAAAGCACTCTACTGGTCCAGTCGTTTTAATCAAACATACTTCACTCCAAAAAAAAGAAAAAAGAATTCCAATACAAAATTATAACGGATACGTGGAGCCACGTGAATTAATATGGCTTGGCATCTTTAGCAGGGATAGAAACCCTAATCACAGCTACGCAGCATTAAGTGGAACAAAATCAATAATAATATGCAAGGACAAAAAAATAAATAAAATAAAAAAAACAAGTTTTGGGAATGAGAATTATAATTCACATCGTACTGTTTAACATCGGACACACAATAGGTGGAATAAGTTGGACCAGATCCCTGTATTCCGATTTTTCTCTATACTCAAGAAATTAACAAGTCCCGACTTGTATTAATTTACTATATAAATAATAAAAGTCTAACTTCAATCTCAATATAATTATAAGTGAGTTATGGTTTTTTCACTAATAAATACATCCCTTATTATGAATTAATGCATTAATTTTTAAAATCTCTTTTAATAAAAGAATGATAATTAACTTATATAATAAATCATTTAGATCAAAATGATTTAATAATTGGTGTTTTTAACATTATTCATATTATATATATATATATATATATTTAGCAATAAGGTTAATATGATGTTATGATATATTTCTTTAAGGGGGAAAAAAGTGATTTTAGTGTCTGGAATAATTGCTCTGAGTTGTATGGATACTCTAATACATTTAACATGTGATTAAAACTTTAATGATATCCATATTTCTTCGTTGTCTGTATTTATATCTTACCTTTAATTTACTTTAGTATTTTATTTCTTCCACCTTCAAGGAAAATTAGGGAAAATTTTGATTTTTTTTTTTTTTTTTTGGAGAGGAAGCAATATTCAACAACCTTTTAATATAGAAAATATGAAGCCATCATAAGATGTTTATACTACCTAACTTGTGACGCATCTTGCTGAGTTACAGATAAATCCAAGTAAATCATATTAAATAAATAGGGCCACCTTGACCCAGAAGCTATATATATATATATGTAATAATAAAATCCATTATTGCTGCACAGAAAAGATAACGACTGTACAAATATTTTTAAGGTGTAAAAATAAAACTATTTATTTCCATGAAAAATAACTGTTTATAATTTTAAAAATACAATATGTTTTGTTGTGTTATCCATTGGGATCCCATATATATATATATATATATATTTTATCATCAAAGGGCCAAGATTCACCGACTCATCCTGTGAGTACATAGCGATTAAATTAATTAGTAGAAGCCAAGGCATGGGAATATGTTATCCCCATTCGATTAAATGCGTATGGCATCATGCAAACGACACCGGTAGACACACACACACACACATATATATATTTATATCTACACATGTATACAAGTGTGTGTGTCAATATAATATTGTTAAAGAGCAACGTGAAATTGAATGGAGCAATAGATCTATCTCACCATACTTTTGTGAGCTGGTTATTAAACTTTTGAACCGTATAGACAGAACAAACGTCACTAATAAAATATAAGTCTCATAATATTAGACCTAACAGTGAGATTTATTTCTTCTATTAATGTGATGCTTAATATTACTGATATTTTAAAACATTTTTCATATAGATACTGCCAAACATTTTTCATGCAGACTTATTTCTTCTCTTAAACAACGTTTGTTGATCAAGTAGATGATGTACCATAGTACTCAGCAGCAACGAAAGATGCAAAATAATAATAATAATAATAATAAAAATCTACTGACAAGTATTATAATGTGTTGCGATTCCCTATATATATCTTCAGATAATTTTTTTATAAACGAAAAACTTGCCGAGGCATTTGCATGTACTCTGTGATTCTAAAGCTTCAATATGTTGTTCAAATTTTCGGTTTTATTAATGCTATTTCAACACTTTTTCTTAATTGTTAAAAGTATGTGGTTTTAGAAGCTTTGGTAATTAAAGATTAAAAAAAAAAATTTAATGTTAGACAGATAGTCAACAAAACAGGAAAACACAAATGCTAAAATCGTGATCATGTGGGAAGATGATGCAAACATTGAATTTATTCAAAACTCGGGAATATTTTTAATTTTTTTAATAAGTAAGTGTCATAAATCCCATATTATAAAATAAAGTTTAAAAAAAAAAAGTGAACTCTAGTTGAAGGGCAAAAACAACATTTTGTGAGAGTTTTTTTTTAATCTCGAATTATTACAAGTTAAATTAATTTTCAAAAAAAAAATTATCCATTTGCAAAAAAATAAAAAAAATAAAACAACACTAGCTCCTAAAAAAAGAGCAAGAAGATACAGAACAGCATTATTGATGCTGAGAGTTACAAGTACACCCATTCGGCAGTTAGTAGAGCGTCTTATTATATAAATAAAACTTGTCACATAAGTCAATAAGAAATTCTACAATATTACTAAATACTAATTAATTAAGACCACGTCAAATATCTCCTCGTCTCATTAAATATCCATCTGCCAACCAAAATACACATGGCTCAAGAGAAATTTTTTTCCATAATTTAATCTTTAATTAATTAAGATCAAGATATGGATTTGGCTTGTAGATCCAAATAGCAAAAGATTTGAAGGGAGCGTATGGGATTTTGCTTATGTCACGTTGAAGGAGCTTTAATACAATGCATTACACTGAGTTCAACACTTCTATTAAAAAAAAAAAAAAAAAGAAAGAAAAGAAAATTCGTTAGTCCATGGATATTTGAAACGAGAGCCCGACAAATCAAAAAAAAAAAAAAACGTTGATCCATGGATATTTGAAACGAGAGTCCGACGAATCTTATAGAATTTGTGCGCCGTGCTCTTGAAAGTTTCTCTCAAAAAAAGAAAAAAAAGACTGGTGTTTACTTTAAAGGACATGACAAAAAAAAATGCACACAAAAAGATTTAAACCATCCATTTAAATTATAGCAAACCTTCAATATGTGCTCTCGAAAGTTTCTCTGTATAAAAAATAATGAGTTGTTAGTGTACATTTTTACGAAAATGCACAAAATAAAAAGATTTAAACCATCCACTTAAAAGATAGTGAACCTTCAAATCCGAGACTTTCTAGCCATTCGAAATATCCATTTGAGTTAACTGTAAACGGTTTTAAACTTGAAATTCTATATCATTTCGGATCATGGAATCCCCCAATATCAGAGTGGATTCTAGCCTATTTTCACATCATGTTATTTGTTTTGTTTTTTTTTCTTGGTTTTGTTTTTTATTTTTTGTATTTTTATTTTTTGGGGGGTTTGGGGTTTGAAAAACATATTATTAATTACTTTTATATTGTTTTAACTGCAACAATATAATACTAGTGTATCCGTGACTATTAATTCTAAATCTCAGTAGCATAATTAATGTACAGATACCTAATGTACTGACTTTGCATTTTTCTATCTTTATATAATTATCGGAATCAGATCCCAGCATGTGAATAACACACTTGATTGATAAACTAAATGGAAAATTATTCTCTGGAGTCTTTTAAAGAAAGGAGAGAGATGGAAGAATCTTCTTTTTTTTTTTTTTTTTTTAGAGAAAATTTCATTACTCTCACTAAGGAAATAAAAAAACATCGAATATAACAAACTCTCATACTTTAAATAAGAACAGATCACCAGTGAAATTTGATGATGCTCAAAGATATATGCTTGAGGCTCAATAATGGATAGATATCTCGACATGCTGATATTGAGCGTATGTAAAGCTCTTATTGGAACCTTCTTCTTTCTCTCTCTTTCTCTTTCACTCTCTAATGTGTGAGGACTAAGGTGTTTCAATCATTTATCTCTCTTAGGGCCGGATTATGGTGGTGGCCTTTGGCTTGTCTCTGGTTTTCTGATCTAACAGATGAAAGTGGGAATCATATGGTGAAGGTCTTGACAGAGGCAAACATATAATTGGAGGATGGGCATTATGGGAACAAGCAAGATAGGAATGAGACAGTTGGTGGTAGTGCATGGTTTTCACGTACCGAGGAGGTCCTGCAACAGCTCAGTTTCGGTAACCTAGTTTCTTCCAGCGATGTGGTTCATTTTATCAGCAATGACTTTTTCTATGTGATTGGTTTTTTTATTTTATGGTTTGTAGGTTTGTGTGTAATAATGATAATGTCTTTGTCGTTTTTTTTTTATTTTTAGTATCTTATTTTTGTTTGTTATTTGTAATAATAGTGGTGGTTTCTTCACTTTTTGTATTGATTATTTATCCATAAAATATGAGTCTTGACGATATTTTGGTCCCGCTAGAGTTTAATAGTGGTCTTGTGATACTATTGAGTCTTGACTCTTGATTGATAGAGATGGAAGAATTCTGACACTAACAAATAGGTAACATTTTTCTATAAAAGATAAGATCCGACACAGTTAAAAAAGAAATCATGTTAATTATTATAATGCAAGGGTGAAGAAACTTGTATGTTTAATAATTTAATGAAGAAAAGAAAAAGTATGATTGAGAAACCTGTTGCAAGAAGCCAAACAAGAGCCTGATACCTTCAATTATCTTATTAAAAAGAAAAGTTTTTCTACTTAAAAAGTAACAAATACGAATACGTATTTTGAATAATGAGAGCAATTTCCGTATGTTAGTAATACATGCTAGTCACAATGTCGTCACAATGTCGTCGATATCATTTTTTATTTTTATTTTATTTTTTTCTTTAAAAACATGATATCATGAAATGAATCATCCCATGATACTCATTAAAGAGAAAACAAAATAACTTTTTATTTTATTTTATTTTCTTCTTCATTTTGGAAAGAATATGATAGGAATTGTACTTTTATCCTGTCTATAAATATTGGTATTTAGTCGTTCAATTGAATTCGATATGATATGTGAGTATTAACATTAATCATATATAATATGACACGCATGGCTGTTTTCAACCGGTGATGAAGCCAGAACTTTTTCTTTGGGAGGCTAATAACTATATCATAGAGAATAAAAGGGTTATTATGAACAAATTTTTATTTTTAGGGGGGTTACTATGAAAGTTTAATTAAAATCATGGGCTATTTTTAAAAAAATCAAAAGTTGAGGGTAGTCTCTCTTTCACTTCGTCTCTGTTTTCAACCATAGATGAGCTTGTTAAAAAAATAAATCTAAAAAATTAAACAATAATACTTATAGATAGAACAAAAGTATAGTTCATTCCATTAAAAAAAAAAAAAAAAAGGTGAAAACCTGTTTTTGCCAAGGTCATGACCATCGTATTAGAAAAATATTTAAGATTGTTTCGAAGGCACTTCTTCCCATGTAAGTTGGAGTAGAATTTGAAAAACATACATCAGCTTTTTACATTAAATATGAATTAGGTGATGAGGAAAACCTACAAGTTTCAACAAAGATGAAAGCAGCTGAACTTTTTGGTAGAGGTCCAACTTGTCAATGGGATCGTAACGGGGAAAAAGCTTGAAAATTTTACGTGCCTCATCATGTGGGGTATATGAAAAAAGTTCCAAAAAAACTTTTTAACTCAAAATGTACAATTTCTATGGGACAATAGATATCAAGTGTCCGTTTGCTGAATGAGTTTGAGTTAAAAATTTTAAGTTTCAATAGTAATTTTTATTGATTTTTTGGAAAAGACAAAAAATTTTTTCAGAAAAAGATAAAAATTAATATGAAAATTTTGAGTTTGAATTCATGAAACCAACGAGGTCTAAATGTCCATCGCATTTAGGTGTCCCGCAAAAAATGATAATGTATATATAAGATAATCCAAGGAGTGAGAGAGAATCACGAAGTAATCTCAAACCAAATAAGAAGAAAAACAATACATGATGCAAGACTTTTGACAATAATAGGACGGGGTCAAAACTAAACTGCATATACATTCAGTCCTTAGATATGGCCAACTTTTAGGTATTCTTAAGTTTAAGTTTTAACCCTTTTTTAGTAATTGTATTGACACAAATTAAACTCGTTAACCAAATAAATCATAATAGGTTTTAGTATAATTATCTACTCTATAAAAAATTACGATAAAACCAATTTAAATGCACCATCACATGGACCCATCTTAACTGTAATTAGAAATAGAGAGAATAAGTGATATAGCATATTTGACTCTAAGATATTTAAAATTAATTACACACTGAAATATCAAAATTAACTTTTTTTTTTCCCCAAAAATCTCCAAATCCCAATCTTCTCTCTCTCTTCTTTCTCTCTCATCCTCATCCTCCCTCGCCAAGTCCCATACTCTCTCCCTTGCCTCCTCGCCGTTCTGATCGTCGTCTCCGTCGATGAGGAAGCGCCATCGACGAACCGCTGCTGTTGACGAAACGCCACCATCACTGTCACGTGCCACTACCGTCGCCGTTGGGAGAATCGCGAGTCATATCCAGATTCACTAATAAATACTTATATTTATTCTACTTGCAAAATATTTGTAAAATTTTACATGGGTAATATGTACAAATATTTATTAGTAAATATTAGTGTTTACTAATACTTTGTTGTAAATCCAATTCTTATCTAATATTACAATAAAAAATAGTACACATGTTATTTACCGGTAAATAATGATATTTATTTGATTTGAAAATAATAACTTCAGTATTTATTTGATAAATCCATTTTATTTCAATTAGTAAATCTAAATATTTACCGATAAATAATTGGATTTACAGAGTGAAATGAAATAAATTTACTAAGTAGAATGATGAAAATCAATAAATTTAATTGTTCAGAAAATAATTTTAGTATTAATGAGATAAATCCAATTAGGAACACGGAAATCCGATTGTTGATCTGGAAATCCAATATTATTTATTGTAACGTTAGTTATTTTCATGTAAATCCAAAAATTTTCAACATTTTTTTTTAATTTTTTAAAGATTTGTTTCTTCATCCAGTAAATCCAATAATTATTTTGTAAATCCATTACTATATTTTAAATTTTTTATTTAAAATTTAGAAAAGGACAATATAACATAGTTACAAAATGCTATTTATTGATAAATCTAATTATTTACTAGTAAATCCAATTATTTTATAACTTAACAAAATCATATCTCAAATAAAAACCAGAACTTCCCTTATAGTTCCAAAATTCACCATAATATTAATTATTACTGATTAACCCAAATCCAACATCGGAGACAACACGTAAAATAATAATAATAATAATCATCATCATCATCATCGAAAACAGCCACCATATCCCGCAGTTGACACCGGATTTCGAACCTCGCCGAAAACGAAGAAATGAATTGAAGCCACCGCCATCACCATCTCATCGCCATCGAGCTTTGATTGCAGTTGCGATCACTTCGGCATTATCGTGACCTTGCAATTGGTAGGGTCTGTGACCTGCGACCTCCACCAACCTCATGACCTCCCTTATTTTGGTTCGCCTCCTGGCTCCGACGATTTGCAGAGATCAAAGCTTAGGTCCTTAGGTCCTCGTCGGTGGCGAACCTCAGAAGTCATGGAGTGATCAAAGCTCGTAGAGCCCGAAGATCGATCGCTTGTGAACCTTATGGCCGCGCCGAGGAGATCTGAGGATTCTTCTGGAGCAGCCTTGTAGCCATCGCTATCCTTCGCCGTCGTTCTCCGTTGTCGTCGTCAGTTGCTAGTGAGCACCTGCGATGGTAAATTAACGAGAGAAATAGTAGAGAGAAAGAGAGAATGATTGAAGGGAAGAAAGATAGAGTGAGAAGAGAGAGAACAAAAAAAAAAGGGTAAAATTGTAAATCAATAAATCTGTTTTAACTGAAAAATGAAAATACGTTATAATTTATTATATTTTATGAAAACTGCTATTTATTTAAATAGTAGTTATCAAATATGCTATATGGTATGATTTCTCATAGAAATATTTGTTTTTAAATTAAAAACCCCACATTAATTATATATAAAATATTTTTTTCGAATCCCCTAAAAAAAGAAAAAAAAAATCAAATGAGTAAAAACATACCACACTATATTTTGTTGATTCTAATTTCACTTTTATGAACCCTGCCATCAAATTATTTCTCAAACAATAAATTCTTAAGTTGTTCTAATATTGCTTTTGTCCTCAAATGTTTCTCACTTCTATTATGTCAAATACTGTATGGGGATTTATCTTGTTTTGTGATCGTTGAATATGAGAAAATTAATGAATCTTGAGTTTTCATGTTACCGAGACTTTGCACTTGTTTATTGAAAATATTATGTAGCAAAATTTTAAAAAATCATAACAAAAAAAGAGAAACTTATCTAAATAATATATTTTTTTTTCTATTGACTGACATGACACAAATTTCCTATTCTTAATCAATGTGACATAAATTTTAGTTAACTTTAATTTAATTTTGTATCATGTTAGTCTAATGTTAATTTTTTATGTCATATTGTTATAATGATTTCTAAATTTGTATCATTTAGGTGCTTTCTCTAACAAACAAAAAAAAAAGAAGAATGCTTAGTTTTTTTTTTTTTTGTCTGAAAGAATACTTTTATTGTAAATGAGAAAAGTAATTCGATTTTTTATTTATTTATATTTAACATAAAAATCAAAACTAGGATAAGAATGGGGTCTGAGAGAGTTAATTAGGTATTAAGAAAATCATATCTAGAAAATTATAGATATTTAAAATATATATATTTATTAGGAGAGTTTTAATGAGGTGAGGGCATTAATAAATGTAATGGGTGTAAATATAACCAACACTTTTTTTTTTTTTTTGGTTAATGGTGTGAACATCACTTTGTTAATTTGAAAATAAACCTCTCAGATTTTTAACATGAAGACCCTGGACCCCTTTGGACACGTTTTTCGGGTCTTGAAATTTAAATTTGAAAATCAGTGACCAAATTTGTGTTTTTGAAAACGTAATTGAGAACAAGAGTTGGGTCATATTTTGAAATTTAAAAAATTTGAAACCATACTTGGTTTTTGATAAGACGTAATGGTCCAAATATTAGACTTGGTTTTATGTTCTTGTCATACACAAAATAGCTAACCCAACAAATGCTAGAGCCAGACTTGGCCCTCTTGCCAATAAATGTTAAAATGACATTCACCTTCAATAACCTCAAAGAAGAACTCAGCAGCTCACATGTAACATTTCTGGCTTTGGACTTCCACGTTTGTTACGTTCCCAAACCAACGGTGTCAAAAGTGCGCTTTTCATTCCCTTTTCAAAGCCCATGTCCAAATTCGAACCATTCAATGATCCAAATAATCCAGACTAAGCCCACCTTGTTACGTGTCCAACCAAAATCACTCTTTTTAATTTATGATGTAGGTTTTTTCATTTTTCATTTTTCACATTACCTCCACGAACTTTTCATGATTAGAAAATCAATCTCTAACTTCCTTTCAAAAAAAAAAAAAAAAACCGTCTAACTTAAGAATTTTGTCTATTGAAGTCTCAGATTCCAAAAATCTATTACATTTTGATCTTTTTTTTTTTTTTTTTTGACGGAACTTGACATGTGCATGACATATAAACAGCAAATAAAGTGTAAAAACCGTAAATAAATAATAATAATAATAATAATATATATATATATATATATAACCTATACATATCACGTCTTAGTCGTAATTTTAACATACTTAGTCAAAAGGACTACTACTAAGGTAATGAATTTTGAAGTTTAAGAGGTTAATTACTTAAAGATTTTAAGTTTCGAAATTGACATGTAAATTTCTATATAAAAAATATGGTTGGACTCTGTTGCTTCCCCACTTGATGGGAACAAACATTGTGTATTACACAGAAAAATATATTAAAAAGTGGAGTAGATCGTTTGCTTTTCTTCAAAGGTCAGTTCCAATCCAACGCCTTTAACACGCATATTTGATTCAAATACCATTTGTTAGCATGATATCATCTTTAATTATTAAACTAAACTTGATTTGTGGATCTCACTCATCCTTAGTATATATCTTAGGGTCCGTTTAGTAAATAAGTTTGAGTTGTAAATTTTAAGTTTTAATAATAATTTTTGTTGATTTTTTAGAAAAGACAAAAAGCTTTTTCAAAAAAAGATAAAAAATGAGATAAAAATTTTAGTTGGAAATTGTATTCCAAACACCCCTTAATTTTGAGACATCTATATTTTCTGATTTCTATAGTAATTTCTTAATATAATTACAATAATATTCTTATTAACACAACACATAAAATCTAAAACCATTAATTAATATCAGACGTTTCACAGACATTATTGTAATTCTCACTTTAATCAAATTCTTGTAATGTCACATTTTTGTTTTTGAGAAATAACTTTCGTCTCACGTGTTATTTTGGAAACAACAACGAATAATTATTCGTATTTTCCAACTGTATATATAACCTCCAGAGTTGCCGTCTACTCAATCAGACGTGGCGGCGTGACGTGTTATCCGGACTGGAGCAGACCGTTTCGAAAGTGGAGAGTGCTGATCCGGTGCGGTGAAGCCCCACAAAATCCAAGTCGACAACAACCAACAAACACCGCCACGTAATCCATATGAATCAAAACCTCCACAAGACCGCTGATTTTTAGTCAACAGGAACACTTGACAAACAAATGCGAATCAGTCCGAAAAGCGTGTGGGCGGGGTAGTTTACACGGAAACACAGAGCTTCTCAGCAAGCTGCTCACAAATTAAATCCCCCCCCCCCTCTATATCCCTTTCTCTCTCTACTCCGGAATGGTTCGAATGAGAATTGTGAAGATCGAGAAGCGAACATGAAGTGGTCGCCATGGCAGAGCACAAGCGGAGGAGAGGCGACGAGGAAGCTCCAGGTGAAGGTGAGCCGATTGGAGCTCCAAGGTTTCGACTGCGAATCGGAGAATGCGGTGGCGATAGAGGTCAAATGGAGGAAAGGCGGCTCTAACGGCAAGCCCGGACTGAGATTGGTTCCGTTCTACGGGAGAAGATCGTCGCGGAGCCAGAGGAATTACACCGCTCGGAGAGGCTTCCGGGGTGGCGGAACCGTCGCATGGGACGATGAGTTCGAGAATCTCTGCGATTTTCCGGCGTTTGGCTCCGATTGGAATCTGGTTTTCAGTCTGTTGTATGTAAGTTTGTTTGTTTAATCTTTCTCTGTTGCTGTTGTTGTTGTTGCAATGTTCGATGAAATGATTTTGATTTGATGATTGGATTGTGGAATTGGAATGGATGTGCAGGGAGGGAGAGAGGAATCGAAGAGAAAAATGGCGGTTGTGGGGAAGGTTTCGATGAATCTGAGCGGAGAGGGTGAGATGGAGAGGAAACTTCCGATGGCGTGGAAAGTTGGTGGTGGTGGTGGTGGTGCCGGCGAAGCTACGCTGTCGGTAAGCCTTTTCTTCCTAATTTTCATGGTAAGCTCAATTAAATCTAAAATTAATCTTTCTCATCTGAAGTGGAACCTCACGTGAACAGCCACCAATTTGGTAAATATTTTTACCCCAAAAAAAGCGACTCTTTTTTGGCTTTGGGGTTTTGTTTTTTGTTTGTGTTTTTTTCAAATATAGTTTTTTGTTTGCGCTTTTATTGATTTCCTTGTGGTGGTTTTTCTTATTCGTTCAATGAGCCTTTTCCAAACAATATTAAAAGAACCAAAAATAAATAAATAAAAGTGGATACTGGAAAACAGCTGGAGGTTTTTATCTTGCGGAGTTATGCCAAAATTTACGATTAAAAAGAAAAAAATTGTATTTTTACCAAATTTGGTAAAGATGTATCTGTTCATTGTTGATGGTAGGGTGTCGAACGTTTTTTTGTGTAACCTAGGATCTTACCCAAAAAAAAAAAAAAAAGTGTGACCTATAAAAATTTACCTTTTTATTGGGGGTTACAAAAATCTACTTTTTACTTTCTAGTCAATCTTTTCCAAATTTAGCCAGCATAATGTAACATCAACACATAATATTGATTCTATGTGAGTTAAAAATCTAGGATCAAATTTTATTAAAAAATATTATTCATAATATAAATTTTTAGAATTAAAAATTTAGAATGTAAATCGTAACTTGACAGTGAATTCATAGTCTACCACTACAAAACAACATTTTTTTAAGACTTTGATAAAAATTTATATATATATATATATAAACTTTGAATTCAAAACTTTTAGGACATATTTGGGTATCATCTTAAAATGTTATTTTACCATCTAGATTTTAAATTTATAACTCTGTATCAAACTTTCTTTTTATTTCATTTTTAAAAAATTTAAACTTTACAAGTCCATAATTTTCTCATTTCAAATAAGAATAAGATGGATTTTATATCAAAATACTCGTTAGGACAAGGCGAACAAAGTAAGATCCATTTTATATTTTTTTTCAAATATATTTCAAATTTTTATACTATTTCTATATCATAGAACTTTTTCAAAACTTTTTCCCTCCAATCACATATTTTCAATTCAACATTCAAAATACCATATTCAGATATTACACTAAACGGGCTCTTAATGTTTTCTTTTTTAATGTAAACTTCTAATGGGAAACAAAAAGAAAAGGATTTTTTGAATTTTTTTGAATTGTTTATTTCTTTTTTGGTTAATTTCTTATTTGTCCTATTCCAAAAAAAAATGTTAATATTATATTCTTATATCGGTTCATATGATCTTGGACGAGTCACCCTAAAACCAACGGCTTCAATCGGTTAACTCAAATTTCCTTTTTCGTTATCTCAACTTTCGAGCAAATAATTATAAGGTGTGTTTGACATTCAAGTTTAACTAAAATTAAACTGTCCTTTTTTTTATCTTTTTTGAAAAAAAAAAATTTTATATTTTTTGAAAAGTCAACAAAAATTACTATCGAAACTTAAAAATCTTAAACTAAACTCATTCACCAAACACCCCTTACTAATAATAAAGCCAACGATTTTTCACTCCCAGAAAAAATAAAAAATAGTCAACACATATACACACACTCATCGATTATTTATAATTAATCTGAAATTCCATATTTATAACTATTTTCTTCTTCTTCTTTCTTCTTCTTTTTTCTTTTTTCTTTTTTTTTTATAAATAAAATACAATACAATTACTTGGGCACCAATTAAAATATTTACTAGGAGTCTCCTCTGCATCATTCCTGGAGTCATTTCCACACTCCTAAATGGATTATTGCTCTGACTCTCTCTATATAAACATGATTTTCGGCAGGTTCGTGTGAGTTCTGTAGAGCTGCGAAATTCACGGCCGGTTTCACCAGGAATCGTTCTAGACTCAACCGAGTGCGACAAGGACAGGTTACTCAACAGGTTAACGTATTTCAGAAGCTTACGAAAGATGGCCTCCGCCGAACCTCCCAAGGCTTCTCCGGAGCAAACCTCTAGCGACACCGACGATTCGGCTCCTCCGGTTCTCTCTGCCTCCGAGGCTATTCCAGGGAATCCCAACCCCGATACGACTACTGGGAATGGCGACTCGGAAACGTCGTCGTCCCTAAGTCCCGAAACTCAGCCCGAAACGGTGGCGAACGGTGGGCCCTTACTGTGGAAGAGAAGGCGGTTAGGTGAGTGGACAAGTGTGGCGACTGGAGAGCCGTTGATCAACTCTACTTCTGCAGTCAACGATGAGACTGAGTCTGTTCGGCCCATATTCCCCGTGGGTCCCTTTCTGGTATGTTGATCCTCCTTTGGCGGGTTGCTTTTCTATTCATTTGTTTATTCTTTTCTGTTGTTTTCTTCTTTTTTCTTTTTCTTTTTAATTTTATTGGTTGCTTTTCGAATCACATCCTCTGTTGTGAGTTAGGGTTTGGAATTGGGGTTTTTTTTATTTTTATTTTAATTTTTTTAATTTTTTTTTATTGAAATATGATTTTGAAAGTGTAATTTTGTAGATGCATAATAGAAAACTTAGAAAAAGAAAATTCTGATTCCATGCGATGTTTTAGAAAATTAAGTGAATATTTATTGTTTTGGTAAGTTTCAGAGACTGTGAATAAGAAAACCAGATCGACGGACCCTTATTATTGTGTTTATCTATCAGATCAAATTGATAACGAGCATATGCTGATTACTTTGTGTATTTTTGTTTGGTTCCATTCAGAAAGATGAGTCCAGGGAGTTCTTCGGGGGATTTGGCTCTCCTAGTGAAGATTACTGGGACGTAGAGGAACTTGTCAGCAAGGATAGGCAATCGAAGCTCAAAACCAAATTCCTCTTTGCGCCATTCGATCAACGGAGCAGAAGGGCTGGCGGACTAACTGCCTGCACAGCAATATCTGTAGTCAATGCTCACTGGCTCCACTCCAACCAAGACCTTATCCCATCAAGATCCGAATTTGGCAGCCTCATTGTCCAAGGATCCTTCGAGTGGCAAAGACTTTGTGCACAAGAGGTTTACCGTAGGCGCTTCCCTGACAGACATTTTGACCTTGAAACCGTTATTGAAGCAAATATCAGGCCGCTGGCCGTCCAGCCTGAAAAGTCTTTCATCGGTTTCTTCAGCCCTGATAAGTTTGAGAGCTTAAAGGAAGCCATGTCGTTTGACCAGATATGGGATGAGATGAGCAATGACACCAATGGCTTGGAACCAAGAATATACATTGTGAGCTGGAACGACCATTTCTTCGTGTTGAAGATGGAAGAAGATGCTTACTATATCGTTGATTCTTTGGGTTCAAGGCTTTCTGAATGGTGCTTCAGGGGCTACATTCTCAAGTTTGACAATTCGAGTGTCATGTATGGCAAGGACGAGGAAGTCGAAGGCTCAGAGGAGTTGGTTAAACCGATTTTCCATGGGAAAGAATGCTGCAGAGAGTTCATCAAAAGGTTCTTGGCCGCCCAAACGGTCGAGGTACTTGAGGAGGAAGACAAGCAAGGAATGGTGCCGATTTTAACCCTTTACCAGAGGCTTCAGATCGAATTCCATTACACCTACTTGACTCTGCCGCTGTCGCCCACTTCGTCCTCAGATTCTTCCACCCTCTCTCTGTGTTCTAGCGAAGAGTTTTTACAGAATTTAAGCTAGCCGACCTTGTCAAGCAGGGGTTTCTGTATATAGATTATTTTAGTTCTTTTTTCTTTTTGGCCTAACGGTACATTTTGACATCAGAAAGGTAAATACTAAATAGAGAGGAGTATTATATGAATAATGCTTTTAAATAGTTTTCTGATTCTTGCTTTTAACCCAATAAATTATTTATCCTATGTTTTTCCCTACAAATTTTTGAAGAGGAAATTGTGGGAATATAGTTTATTCTTCTATTTATTACTAACTATCATCTGCTCTGGAAAATGGCTTCTTTACAAACATAGGATCGCCTCTCCTCTAGATTATTAGCTCAAATAAAGATACCATCCATGAAATCCATTCATTCATTAATCGTTATTTGTTCGTAATTAGACCAAAAAAGAAGGGGGGTAGGCCCCACACACTGCCTTAAGGTGTACACACACACACACACACACACGTATATATTGACCCAAAGATAATAATGTAGTTAAGCAAGAAGGCAACTCTCTGTCCCCCACTCAAAAAAAATAAAAATAAAAAATAAAAAACTCATCCAGTTCTTGGTTAATCATGTCTCTCCCCACTTGTGTAATCAAACATGAGAACATGGGGGTCCATTTCCTTATCTGTAATGGCGTCAAACCATCAATTGTTTAAAACAGTAAGTAAATCTTGACGGTTTTGGATAAAGACACTCACTTCAAATCGCCATCTCATTGAGAAACGATTTGATTTGGCCTCTTTTTTTCCCAAGTCAAAACCAGAGTTTTGGATAAATTTTGTTTTACACCACCAATCTGTGTTATCCAATGCATCTAAATGTTAGACAGATCAAAGCATGAACAAAACAACTTTCAGTTCAAAGTTGGAAAATCTAAAAACATAAATTGACATCAAGTACAACAACAAAAAACCGTACGGAATTGTCAGGGTAGGTATTAGACAGCTAAGGGCGACCTAACAAATTCCAACTACTACTAAACCAGCAAGACTTGGAAGGTAGTCAAGGTACTTTAAAGCGGCTTTGATAAACTAAAATAAGAAGATGACATTCTAAGGTAGGGTTTGAAAAAATAGAGCTATGTTTTAAATCGTCAAATTTTACAAGTTTCGCATGCCAACATATTTTTTTTTTAATTTTGATGTGATTTTTACAAGACATTAGAAAACATACGCTGTTTATCCATTGAAATACCCTACCTGCCGTCCCGTAGAAATGTTCTGCATATCAGTAGTTACATCAAAACAACAAGAAACATCAACGTTCTGTTTTAAACTGTGGAATTTGCAACAAGTTCAGTAAGTTTTGCATGCGGACGTATTTGTTTATTTTGATGTGATTTTGACCAAATATTAAGTTCTGTAGACATCAGAAGTAACATGGTAAAAATAGCCTTCTTGTATTAGTACATTGCTGATCAAAAGCACCTGCAGTTAGTTCTTCCATTAAACTATCTAATTCACCTTGATTTCAATATTTACATCTTACGTCACCACATAGCAACTGGCAACCCAAGGGTGCATAACACAGCCCCTGAGTACAACAAAATTGGCCGAAAAAAAAAAAAAAGATCACAAAAAACACTTCAGCACTAGACATTAACCAAGCCATTTTCGAGAGGTTGAAGCCATATAGTTCAACCTACAAACCTGAATGGTGGGTAAATGGACGCTTCGGCTGCAAACAAAACTGCTGATCCTCCATAACCGGGTGATCGAAAACCGCTTTCCTCTTTCTCATTGTCACCTCATACGCATTGTCTCTAGGGAACAGAGGGAACCCTTTGTCTAGTATTGGTAACTGATTACAAAACCCGCCTCCTTCTAGTGAACCAACATCTTTGCCGTCTGGGGTTTGCTTGTTTTTGGCACTCGGGAGTGCAACAGAAAGAGGGCCTAACCGCAAAGACAGATCACAACCAATTTTGCAGGTTTTCTCAGCTACATCTCTTACACTAGGTTCTATGTTCCTCTTAGTAGCATCTTCGTGACAAGGGAGACTCGAGACGGCACCTCCATTCGCAGCGGGCTCTGAAGCATCAGAGACCGGCTTAGAAGGAGGCAAGACGCAACCAGGTCGGAGTTGTTCAAACTGAGGGAAACTTCCATAGTATAGAGGGTATGCAGAAATTGAGTTAGTTGCTGCATGGTTACTCATGGCAATGAGTTGCTTATGGTTAGATGGAGGGACATTCTCCGCCACGGAGGCGAATTTCATAGCAGTGGTGACGTTGTTTTGGGTTACTAGGCTTCTAGGCTCGGAGCTTAAATGGTTTGAGGGGCTCACAAAACTTGAAACATTAACAGAA
This sequence comes from Ficus microcarpa, assembly GCA_025413485.1. Taxonomy (NCBI): domain Eukaryota; kingdom Viridiplantae; phylum Streptophyta; class Magnoliopsida; order Rosales; family Moraceae; genus Ficus; species Ficus microcarpa. The sequence goes on along the minus strand of CM046377.1, from coordinate 39,543,494 downwards.
TACTCTACCATGCCTGGAGACACATCAGTAGAATTGGGGAGATAACATCTTGAATGACAATTTCTTTGGCTTCTTGAGGCTCTTCTTGGTGTGCAACCCAAATTGAGAGCGGCTAGACGATGTTTAAGTGAATCAAAGACAACAATTATACAAAGATTACTTGAAAACAGGAAACTAATACTACTTTCATCCAGAGGAAATAAATTAACACACATTCTAATGCCCACATTTCATGCCAAAAAAACCGACCAGGACTTTGACACCCAATGCAAAGATTGATTCAGAGATGCAAAAGTAGAAGTTCTACCTTCAATACAAGGCTGAAGAAAGTCGCCGGTTTCGGAGCTCTCGTCGCGCCGAATGATCGTGTTAATGGCGTCATTTGTTCGATCCCAGAGAGTTTTGAGGTCCATGTACTCGGCCTACGCACGGAGCAAAGTGCGAAACATGAACTTTCTTGGCAAACAAACAATAAAATCCAAGAAAAAAATAAATCTTGTAGCCTGAAACAGAGGTTTTGGTTGAGAAGAGAAAAGTACCTCGGAATTGGCTTTAGAGTACATGATTTCTTCAGCTTTGAGGACAACAATAGGGAGCTTCTCTTGCCACTCTTTGTTCCGCTTAGTAGACGAGCTGTGAATCTCGTTGGCAACCCTTTTAGGAAACACCCCCAGATTAGACACAGAAAAAACAAACACCCCGTATTAACACACACAATTTGTGTATCTCCAAACCCCACCCCCCACCCCCCAAACCCAAAAACCAAAAAAAAAAAAAAAAAGTCTCCGGAAGAGTAGTTTGAGCAAAAAAAAAAAATTTTTTTAAAAAAAAGAACCTGAAAATTTCTTTAATAAGAGAGCCCCTGATGGGTTGGTGTCTATCACTATGCCAAGCTCTTCTAACGCACTCGTAAGGTCTCGGGCCTGGTCTAGGCATTTCTCCTTTGCCCTTTTTCTCAACTCTTCCAAACACTCAACCAGAAGATTTTTTTTTTTTTTTTTTTTTTTGGTTTATAGCACACTTGGGTGAAGATATTAGCCTCAGGTTCTGCGTTTTTATCTGGTCTTCTTAATAGAAATAGAAATACCCTCCATGTCTTACTCACTGACCGAAATGCAGTTCCACAGTAGGTAAGTTAGAGAAGGAGATGAAAATTGAATAAATAAATAAATAAATAAATAATTGAGAAGAAGGAGAGGTGGGGGCTTCTCGACTGTGTATTGTAGTGTGTGCTTTTACTTTTCTTTTTCTCTTCTTTTTTTTCCCCCCCTTTATTTTACTGTCAGAAACTCAATTATTTCAAAGGGGTTTAATTGATGAGTTTGGTGTGTCCCCCACTCATCCACATGCCTGCTTCCCCAAGCCCCAAGAGTCTCTCTCTCTCTTCTCTTTCTCTCTCTTTCTCTCTCTTCATCCTGAGCATTCGTGCAACGATGCGGAGGGAAAAGACACCCAGATCCATTTAATATTTTAATTTAACTTTAATTAAATTATATTTTTTATTTTAATTTTAATTTTTAAATTTAGGATTTTTTTTTAAAAAATTAATTAATTTTAGTTTAAAAATTTTATGACGAAGTAACCTATTTATTAATTAACTTACCGAATGGAAACTCACTGTCGGTAGTCCCCAAGCAAACATCAACCTCTCACTGTTAGCAAACAGAAAATCTCTTGTCCACGTGTCACTTTACCTGCATCCTACTTTTGTGTTTGCTCCATCACTTGTCACGTTATCATATCACAAAAATGCGTCTATAATATATTGTACAGATATACACACACATATATATATGGCTGAAATAAATACATATACAATAATACGTTTTTATATGTTTGTATAACACTCAATGAAAAGGTAATATTCCTGTCATGAAAGAGACGGGGAGTACAAAAAAGCTACCATATCATATATTTTAGTTAGAAAATTTAAAAGTAATGTTTGTGGTTTTATTATTTTGTAGACAGAGAAATAATATGAAGCAAACTTCTGGGGCATGCAGATGAGTTGAGTTGTTTATAAGGTGGAAAGATTGTGGGGGCTAAGTTTAATTTAAAGCTTTCTTATCAGAAAAAAGGCAAGTTAAAGTTGCGGGTTCTTTGTTCTCTCATCACCAATGTGGATAAATGTAACCATAATTTATGGTAACTAACCGATTAAAGCAGTTTTGTCCTCTTTATCTGACAGTGTTCAATCTTTAGACCCCATCTTTAAACCAAATCTTTTTGTTTTCTTGCTGGTTCAATACCAACAACCACACTCACTCTCACTCTCTCTCTCTCTCTCTCTCTCTATATATATATATATATTATACATATCTATATAAATCTCCTACGCAATGGACAAAAACACCCCCACCAATAATTATTTTTTAATGAATAAAGAAGATCTGGGGATTATCCCATCATTTTCAGGTTTTCAGTGCTACAAACATAAACCCATTTCTCTAGGTATAATAGAGACAGATTTTTTATATTAGTTTCTCTCGGTTATCTGATCAGGGCCCACCCTATTATCATCAAATCATACTTTAATTGCCGAAGTTAAAACGAGACCTAAGAGAAGATAATAAGAATCGAATCTAAATGGACGAAGTGAATATACCTAGTGAAGACATTTCACCGTTTTGTCGATCCATCTACCGTTGTACCAATAAATTTTTGCTTGATAGCTAGAAAATGGGGTTGGGGAAGATAGTTGAAATGTGAGACTTTTTTGTTTTTTTTTTAAATATATGTGGGCAAATAATAATTTTGAAACCATCATTCACAAATGATGTTGAAAATATTGAAAGTAATGTAAACTAATGACTACGTTTGAAAAAAGTTGTCCTTAATATCTTGAATTTCACTACCATTTATAGTGGATAATATTTCACGTTTTTAATCAGGATAAATACCCCGGTATCTAGGAGCATGCAAATGTTTAACATAGGATTATGTTATTCTCTGTCAAAGTCAAATTTATTGTTGTTGAATATAGCATTGTTTTTCGTACTATATTTGGTTTATATCACATTTAGAGTTAAGTTTGACACCATGACACCAGAGAATATGAAAATATTATGGACGTTAACTTTAATCTTAATATTTAAGTGTCAATTTGATATATGAATTGTCATTTTTTTAATGATAATTATTTAAAGTATTATAATCTTAATTAATTATATCTACTAATAAAAATATAACCCATAAATTAATATGAAAAAAAAAAGAGACAATACTCAAATAACATATCTCAAAATCTGACTTTTAGAAATTTCATTGTTAACTTTTCATCAATCAAATACAAAGTTACCGTTCTTTATTCATGAAACTTTCTTCTTGTTTTTTCGTTTTTTAAGATGACGTTTTCATTTCTTAACAAATCTATATTGAAAGAAACAAAAGACAATAAGCATCCGTTTGCCTCATCATCTCATTTCAACTCAAACTGTACTTTTTTTCGTCTTTTTCCCAAAAAGTTTTTGTCTTTTTCTCAAAAAGTTTTTTGTCTTTTCTGAAAATCCAAAAAAATTTACTATTACAACTAAAATATTTCAACTCAAACTAACGAACCAAACGGACCCTAAAATTATATACAGGAAAATTTAAAATAACAGATAATGAAGAGAAAATATGAGACCCATAGCATGTTTGGTGCACCAGTTTCATATGCAATTTTTTTTTTCTTTTTCAACTATTGGTTTACTATTGTAACTTTATAACTCAAAGTTTAAAAATTCATAATAATATACATATAGATCCAAATGTGATGTTTTTTAATTAAATTTAATTTGAGATTAACTAAACAAGCTCTAAATTGTAAATTTTTTTCCAAACACATTTTAAATTTTTATATTTTTTAACTTTGGGGGTTCAAACCTGTATACCAAATGCGTAGCAATTCAATCCAAAAAACTCAACTCAAACATGCACACCAAGGCTTGCCTAGAATAGTATCTGTACATCAAATCATTAACTAATATCGTGTCAAACATAACATTTTAAGTTTTCTCTTAAATTTAATATTCACATTGACATATACGTATACAGTTTAAAAACAAAGAATTTAGTATCATCTATATTCGTATAGAAGTGGCATAAATCTGCAGATTTGCTAAGATGATGAATAGTAACCTCTCAATCAAATCAAGACCTGGTAGCCCTTCTGGCCTGGATGGGCAATTTATGGCCTATAAAGAGTGATATCCGCTGTATAAGCATTACCTTAATTTTATTTATTTATTTTTGATAAACAAGCATTACTTTAAATTTTTTCTTTTTAACGAAAGAATCTGAGGTGGTCATATTATTTTTAGTTTTTCAGCCTCACAGGCCTCGTTTTAATTTTGACTATTAAAATATGGTTTGATTATAACAGAGTAAGTTCCAGGTGACCAACTGAAAAAAAACCAGTATAATAACTTGTCTATGCAATCATCAAACTATTACCTTAAATATTTAAACCATAGAACATTGTTTTGAGGGTCATTCATTTTACTGTTGGTCATCTTCTACAACTTCTATCTTGTTTGACATTCAAAGATTTTTTTTTTTTTTTAATTTAGTAGATTCTGACGTAATTTGTTAATGTTCCATTTTTACCATACCATACTATCTATATTACAACACAACAACAATTTGCAAGATATGGGCTATTCATATTTCTTTTGGGATTTAAGTTAAGGGCACTTGCTTATTGATTTTGGAAGACCCCTAAAATCTTGAACCCTCATTTTTTTTTTTTTTTAATCACTGAACTAACAATCCATTTTTGTATCCATTGAACCAGCCATAAAAGGGTTCATAATTCTTAACAAATCTTTATATGGTACAATCTATGTAGTCAAGATTTATTATCTCAGATTTCCTAACTTATTAGTTGTTTCCCAATAGTTTATATCACATTATCTAAATTAATAATTTAACCATATAAAAAATGTTAAATACTAAAAATTTTAAAATACCTTATTGAGTTATTGAAACACTGCAATTATTGAGACATAAAAATAGAATAACACATCCGAATTCCAATATATGGTTTTAAAAAGCATATAGTAACTGTAGATATCTGCTGCCTCAAATGTCACCAACAATATCAATTGCTAAGTGGTTTGAAGGCAATGAATTTTTGCTAATTTAGATGGCAATGAAATTGCATTTATAATCTTAACCCATGTTTGGTAGAGTGAAAATATCAGAAGCGTCCTTCAAAAAAAAAAAAAAAATCAGAAGCGAGATTTTGAAGAAGAAAAATGGAACATTGAGTTGTTCCATAGAGAAGAAAAGGATAAGGGAGAGAGTAGTAAACCCAAACTGTCTACCAATTTATAATCTTTCTAACTTTGAAAAGAATAAGATATAGAAAAAAAAAATTGAGAAATCAATTAATGCGTTAAATAACCATTGCGATCATAATTAATACTCATATTCAAATTTATGTTTTCTTTCTCTTCTGTTTTGATAAGAAAATTTTAGACAATTTTAGACAATTTTCATCTTTTATTTTAATTTTTCTAACCCATATTTTTCCATTCCATATATATATATATATATATTTTTTTTTCTATCCTTTTTTTTGGCTGAACATATTTTTTGTCCTCCTTATTAAACATGGCATGAATCTCCTCAGGAAGGCCTGAAAACGAGAAGTCGTGTAAGGCCCACACGTGACACATCAGAGCCCCTCTTTCCAAACTCAAAAGCTCTTCCCAAACTCAAAAGACTTAGGCCCGTTTGGAAAACATCTAAAAATGGTATTTTAAAATTTAAATTAAAAACAAAATTTTTAAAAAAATTATGTGATATAAAAAATAATATAAAAATTTGAAATGTATTAAAAAAAATACAAAATAGATATTATCTTGTTTGTCTCATCAATGTGAGTATTTTGACATAAAAATCATCTCATTTCCATTTGAGATAAGAAAACTATGGATTTTTAAAATTTGAGTTTTTTGAAACTAAAGGAGAGAGAGTTCAATTTCGAGTCGAGATTTTGAAATTTATTTGGTAAAATACCATCCGGAGACGGCACCCTAAATGGGTACTTGCCCTTAATTCACTTGTTGAAAAATTTTAAATTGGAATTGAGTTACTTTTTAAAAACTAGTTATAAATTTTTATTTACTTAAGAAAAATAAAAATAAAAATAGTTTAATTGAATTTAAATTTACAGTTTCAATTGTAAATAAAAAAATAATTTTTATTTATTGTTTAAATTGTGTTTAATTTACTCGTTGGAAATGAAAATTTTAAATTGGAATTAATTGATTTTTTTAAAATTAATTATAAAAATTTTTTTATTTAAAAAATATAAAAATAAAAACATATGGTTTAATTGAATTTAAATTTAAATATCAAAAAAAAAAAGAAGGGACCCATGACATCTGCATGCGTGCCACGTGTGACTCGTCGTCCAAATATCATATCCATTTATCTCCGACACATCCTTATTTTTCTGAAAAACACGAGACATTGACTATCCATCTATCTTTGCACTCTAAATGCCACCCTCCCAATATTTACTCCGAAAGCTTTCAATAATAAATTTAAATAAAAAATGCACACAAAAAAAAAAGGCAAAAAAAGCAAACGAGTTGCACCGAAACTCGGCAATATGCCCTCACGTCGACCTCACTCGCCATTATCTGTTACAAAAATAATAATAATAATAATAATAATAATTAAAGTGCAATCCAACGGCTGCAATTGCGCCTTTGCGAAAGGAGAAGGGTCACCACTGGACTCAAAAACGTTCTCGCACATTAAATTTTGGTGTATAAATATTAGACACACACCCCCCCCCCCCCCCCTCTTTTTTCTTTTTCTTTTTTAAATAGAATCTCAAACCCACCCGAATCTCCTATTACTAAAATAATGCAAATTAGATGATAACTAGAAATGGCGTTTGTTAATGCGGTGCTGTTTCGGGTAATAACTTTTCGACCAGCTCATCTCAGCCGTTGATTCTACATACTTTCCCCCACCGAATCCCACTCTCTGATCTCTCACTCAATTTGAGTCTGACTCACTCTCTTTCAATCAAATCACCCCCTTCAATTTCTCAATAAAAAATCTGAAAAAAAAAAAAAAAAAAAACACGATGCTTTCCCCAACTCCATTTTCGCTGATTTGTGCTCTTCTTCTCTGCTTGCCGCTAGCCGTCGTCTTCACCGTCAACAGTCCGACGGGCACAACCACCAACTCCGCCATTGTCAGGGATCTCTCCAAATCTCAAGCATCTCTCTTCCCTCCACCTCCCTTACCCGCCAAAACCCACCAGAAGATCGGCATCAAATTCCTCCCTCCTCCTCCTCCGCCGCCGCCGCCGCCGCCGGAAGACGACGATTCCCTCTTCCGAGTCGCTTCCCGAGTTAACTCGAGGCCGTTTCCCCGTACAGCGCCGAAGAAATTGGCGTTCATGTTCCTCACCACCACTCCTCTCCCCTTCGCCCCACTCTGGGAAGTGTACTTCAACCAAACCCCCAAAACCCTCTTCAACATATACGTCCATGCCGACCCGACCCGGAAGTACGACCCGCCGTTCTCTGGCGTTTTCTCCGGCTGCGTCATTCGCTCGGAACCCACGCGGAGGCTGTCCCCGAGCCTCACCGCGGCGGCGCGTCGGCTGATAGCACACGCGCTTCTCGACGACCCAGCGAACGCGATGTTCGCGCTCTTGTCCCCCTCGTGCGTGCCGCTCCACTCGTTCAACTTCACCTACGAAACCCTAGCGAGGTCGAAGAAGAGCTTCATCGAGATTCTCGACAACGAGGTCGGGAGCTACGACAGGTGGGCGGCGCGTGGGCCGGACGCGATGCTGCCCGAGGTGAGGCTGGAGGACTTCCGGATCGGGTCCCAGTTCTGGGTGCTGACACGTAAGCACGCGAGGCTCGTCGTCAGCGACCGCAGGCTCTGGTCCAAGTTCGGATTGCCGTGCTTGAGGCTGGACACGTGCTACCCGGAGGAGAATTACTTTCCTACCCTACTCTCCACGCGCGACGCAGGCGGGTGCGTGCCCGCCACGCTCACGCACGTGGAGTGGGCGGGAAGATCGGACGGTCACCCGCGCACGTATAATGCGTCGGAGGTGGGGCCAGAGCTGATCGCCAAGCTCCGTAGCGACAGGCCGAGGTACGGTGACGATGTCGTGCGAACGAACGGCTCTGATTCGTCTGTCGGGGAAAGGGAAAAGGAAAGGGAAAGGCAAAGGCACGATCCTTTCTTGTTCGCGAGGAAGGTCGCGCCGGACGCGATCGGGCCGTTGATGAGCATTGCCCATGACGTCATTCTCCGTGATTAGGATTGTTGGAGATTAAAAATGTCATGTTGTTTTTTTTTTTTTTGTAAATTATAAATGTATTGTAATTTTACGGATAAAAACTTTAACAAATAAAAAGAGAGAGAGAGAGAGAGAGAAACCCGGGACAAACCCGGTGGTCTTGTTCTAATTTCGTTTCCCTTTTTTTTTTTTTTTTTTTTTGTTGGTTTGTCAATTACTTCCTCAAGTGAGTCAACTAGCTGAACTCTCTTTTTTTGTTTTTTTTGGGGAATTTTAAATTAAAATTTTGTTGGTGAGGTGTAAGAACGGGTTTGTGTCTCTATTGGACAGTTAAAAAGAGATATTTGAGGATGTTTTTTTCCCGAGTAGCGGGAGTGAAAACCGAAATGTCAAAAAGTGCTTTTCTTCGGGTTTTGGAAAGTTTAGGCCGATCCCACAACTTAAAACGAAATTGGCATCTTTGACAAAATTTTTGTGGTTGCAAAATCAAATGCCCTTTTTTTTTTCTCTCTTTCTTTTTTGTTCCTTTTTCTCTCTCTTTATAATTTCGGTGCCGCCAAAGATATAGAAAAAGGAAACAAGCTTAACATGCGTTTAGTATCAGGTTTGAATTGTTAAATTTGTGTTTGAATTAATTATATATTTGTCAAGGTGTTTGATTTGTTGGAGTTAAAAAAAAATCTAAAAAATTTAAAATGTTTTTGGGAAAAAAAAATATGAAATTTATTTCGTTTGTCTCAAAATTCTATGTGATTTATAAAAAAAATCATCTTATTTAAATTTATAGGATTTGGATTGTAACATCAAACAACCCCTTAGAATGCGTTTGGTAGGAGATAAACGTGTAAGAAATGAAAAGAATTGAGGTATTAGTGAAAATATTTTGATCGTGATTGAAGGTATTATTAGATGGGTGAATCATGAATTACATACTGAATAACATTTAAAAAAAAAAAAAACAAAGAAAAGGGAACATCTCTTTTTTTTATTTCTCTCACCTAGATCATCTACACTTTTTCCTTCTTATTTTGTCGCATTGGAACCAAACATACCATAACTCATTGTATGTTGAGCTTTCTCATTATTAGTCGCTGAAAAAAAAAAATAGGTATAAGGTCTCTCTATATATATATATATATATACATATCTATATAAATCTCCTACGCAATGGACAAAAACACCCCACCAATAATTATTTTTTAATGAATAAAGAAGATCTGGGGATTATCCCATCATTTTCAGGTTTTCAGTGCTACAAACATAAACCCATTTCTCTAGGTATAATAGAGACAGATTTTTTATATTAGTTTCTCTCGGTTATCTGATCAGGGCCCACCCTATTATCATCAAATCATACTTTAATTGCCGAAGTTAAAACGAGACCTAAGAGAAGATAATAAGAATCGAATCTAAATGGACGAAGTGAATATACCTAGTGAAGACATTTCACCGTTTTGTCGATCCATCTACCGTTGTACCAATAAATTTTTGCTTGATAGCTAGAAATGGGGTTGGGGAAGATAGTTTGAAATGTGAGACTTTTTTGTTTTTTTTTAAATATATGTGGGCAAATAATAATTTTGAAACCATCATTCACAATGATGTTGAAAATATTGAAAGTAATGTAAACTAATGACTACGTTTGAAAAAAGTTGTCCTTAATATCTTGAATTTCACTACCATTTATAGTGGATAATATTTCACGTTTTTAATCAGGATAAATACCCCGGTATCTAGGAGCATGCAATGTTTAACATAGGATTATGTTATTCTCTGTCAAAGTCAAATTTATTGTTGTTGAATATAGCATTGTTTTTCGTACTATATTTGGTTTATATCACATTTAGAGTTAAGTTTGACACCATGACACCAGAGAATATGAAAATATTATGGACGTTAACTTTAATCTTAATATTTAAGTGTCAATTTGATATATGAATTGTCATTTTTTTAATGATAATTATTTAAAGTATTATAATCTTAATTAATTATATCTACTAATAAAAATATAACCCATAAATTAATATGAAAAAAAAAAGAGACAATACTCAAATAACATATCTCAAAATCTGACTTTTAGAAATTTCATTGTTAACTTTTCATCAATCAAATACAAAGTTACCGTTCTTCTATTCATGAAACTTTCTTCTTGTTTTTTCGTTTTTTAAGATGACGTTTTCATTTCTTAACAAATCTATATTGAAAGAAACAAAAGACAATAAGCATCCGTTTGCCTCATCATCTCATTTCAACTCAAACTGTACTTTTTTTCGTCTTTTTCCCAAAAGTTTTTGTCTTTTTCTCAAAAAGTTTTTTGTCTTTTCTGAAAATCCAAAAAAATTTACTATTACAACTAAAATATTTCAACTCAAACTAACGAACCAAACGGACCCTAAAATTATATACAGGAAAATTAAAATAACAGATAATGAAGAGAAAATATGAGACCCATAGCATGTTTGGTGCACCAGTTTCATATGCAATTTTTTTTTTCTTTTTCAACTATTGGTTTACTATTGTAACTTTATAACTCAAAGTTTAAAAATTCATAATAATATACATATAGATCCAAATGTGATGTTTTTTAATTAAATTTAATTTGAGATTAACTAAACAAGCTCTAAATTGTAAATTTTTTTCCAAACACATTTTAAATTTTTATATTTTTTAACTTTGGGGGTTCAAACCTGTATACCAAATGCGTAGCAATTCAATCCAAAAAACTCAACTCAAACATGCACACCAAGGCTTGCCTAGAATAGTATCTGTACATCAAATCATTAACTAATATCGTGTCAAACATAACATTTTAAGTTTTCTCTTAAATTTAATATTCACATTGACATATACGTATACAGTTTAAAAACAAAGAATTTAGTATCATCTATATTCGTATAGAAGTGGCATAAATCTGCAGATTTGCTAAGATGATGAATAGTAACCTCTCAATCAAATCAAGACCTGGTAGCCCTTCTGGCCTGGATGGGCAATTTATGGCCTATAAAGAGTGATATCCGCTGTATAAGCATTACCTTAATTTTATTTATTTATTTTTGATAAACAAGCATTACTTTAAATTTTTTTTTTTAACGAAAGAATCTGAGGTGGTCATATTATTTTTAGTTTTTCAGCCTCACAGGCCTCGTTTTAATTTTGACTATTAAAATATGGTTTGATTATAACAGAGTAAGTTCCAGGTGACCAACTGAAAAAAAACCAGTATAATAACTTGTCTATGCAATCATCAAACTATTACCTTAAATATTTAAACCATAGAACATTGTTTTGAGGGTCATTCATTTTACTGTTGGTCATCTTCTACAACTTCTATCTTGTTTGACATTCAAAGATTTTTTTTTTTTTTAATTTAGTAGATTCTGACGTAATTTGTTAATGTTCCATTTTTACCATACCATACTATCTATATTACAACACAACAACAATTTGCAAGATATGGGCTATTCATATTTCTTTTGGGATTTAAGTTAAGGGCACTTGCTTATTGATTTTGGAAGACCCCTAAAATCTTGAACCCTCATTTTTTTTTTTTTTAATCACTGAACTAACAATCCATTTTTGTATCCATTGAACCAGCCATAAAAGGGTTCATAATTCTTAACAAATCTTTATATGGTACAATCTATGTAGTCAAGATTTATTATCTCAGATTTCCTAACTTATTAGTTGTTTCCCAATAGTTTATATCACATTATCTAAATTAATAATTTAACCATATAAAAAATGTTAAATACTAAAAATTTTAAAATACCTTATTGAGTTATTGAAACACTGCAATTATTGAGACATAAAAATAGAATAACACATCCGAATTCCAATATATGGTTTTAAAAAGCATATAGTAACTGTAGATATCTGCTGCCTCAAATGTCACCAACAATATCAATTGCTAAGTGGTTTGAAGGCAATGAATTTTTGCTAATTTAGATGGCAATGAAATTGCATTTATAATCTTAACCCATGTTTGGTAGAGTGAAAATATCAGAAGCGTCCTTCAAAAAAAAAAAAAAATCAGAAGCGAGATTTTGAAGAAGAAAAATGGAACATTGAGTTGTTCCATAGAGAAAAAAGGATAAGGGAGAGAGTAGTAAACCCAAACTGTCTACCAATTTATAATCTTTCTAACTTTGAAAAGAATAAGATATAGAAAAAAAAAATTGAGAAATCAATTAATGCGTTAAATAACCATTGCGATCATAATTAATACTCATATTCAAATTTATGTTTTCTTTCTCTTCTGTTTTGATAAGAAAATTTTAGACAATTTTCATCTTTTATTTTAATTTTTCTAACCCATATTTTTCCATTCCATATATATATATATATATATTTTTTTCTATCCTTTTTTTTGGCTGAACATATTTTTTGTCCTCCTTATTAAACATGGCATGAATCTCCTCAGGAAGGCCTGAAAACGAGAAGTCGTGTAAGGCCCACACGTGACACATCAGAGCCCCTCTTTCCAAACTCAAAGCTCTTCCCAAACTCAAAAGACTTAGGCCCGTTTGGAAAACATCTAAAAATGGTATTTTAAAATTTAAATTAAAAACAAAATTTTTAAAAAAATTATGTGATATAAAAAATAATATAAAAATTTGAAATGTATTAAAAAAAATACAAAATAGATATTATCTTGTTTGTCTCATCAATGTGAGTATTTTGACATAAAAATCATCTCATTTCCATTTGAGATAAGAAAACTATGGATTTTTAAAATTTGAGTTTTTTGAAACTAAAGGAGAGAGAGTTCAATTTAGAGTCGAGATTTTGAAATTTATTTGGTAAAATACCATCCGGAGACGGCACCCTAAATGGGTACTTGCCCTTAATTCACTTGTTGAAAAATTTTAAATTGGAATTGAGTTACTTTTTAAAAACTAGTTATACATTTTTATTTACTTAAGAAAAATAAAAATAAAAATAGTTTAATTGAATTTAAATTTACAGTTTCAATTGTAAATAAAAAAACAATTTTATTTATTGTTTAAATTGTGTTTAATTTACTCGTTGGAAATGAAAATTTTAAATTGGAATTAATTGATTTTTTTAAAATTAATTATAAAAATTTTTTATTTAAAAAATATAAAAATAAAAACATATGGTTTAATTGAATTTAAATTTAAATATCAAAAAAAAAAAGAAGGGACCCATGACATCTGCATGCGTGCCACGTGTGACTCGTCGTCCAAATATCATATCCATTTATCTCCGACACATCCTTATTTTTCTGAAAAACACGAGACATTGACTATCCATCTATCTTTGCACTCTAAATGCCACCCTCCCAAGATTTACTCCGAAAGCTTTCAATAATAAATTTAAATAAAAAATGCACACAAAAAAAAAAAAAGCGCAAAAAGCAAGCCAGTTGCACCGAAACTCGGCAGTATGCCCTCACGTCGACCTCACTCGCCATTATCTGTTACAATAATAATAATAATAATAATAATTAAAGTGCAATCCAACGGCTGCAATTGCGCCTTTGCGAAAGGAGAAGGTCACCACTGGACTCAAAAACGTTCTCGCACATTAAATTTTGGTGTATAAATATTAGACACACACCCCCCCCCCCCCCCCTCTTTTTTCTTTTTCTTTTTTAAATAGAATCTCAAACCCACCCAAATCTCCTATTACTAAAATAATGCAAATTAGATGATAACTAGAAATGGCGTTTGTTAATGCGGTGCTGTTTCGGGTAATAACTTTTCGACCAGCTCATCTCAGCCGTTGACTCTACATACTTTCCCCCACCGAATCCCACTCTCTGATCTCTCACTCAATTTGAGTCTGACTCACTCTCTTTCAATCAAATCACCCCCTTCAATTTCTCAATAAAAAATCTGAAAAAAAAAAAAAAAAAACACGATGCTTTCCCCAACTCCATTTTCGCTGATTTGTGCTCTTCTTCTCTGCTTGCCGCTAGCCGTCGTCTTCACCGTCAACAGTCCGACGGGCACAACCACCAACTCCGCCATTGTCAGGGATCTCTCCAAATCTCAAGCATCTCTCTTCCCTCCACCTCCCTTACCCGCCAAAACCCACCAGAAGATCGGCATCAAATTCCTCCCTCCTCCTCCTCCGCCGCCGCCGCCGCCGCCGGAAGACGACGATTCCCTCTTCCGAGTCGCTTCCCGAGTTAACTCGAGGCCGTTTCCCCGTACAGCGCCGAAGAAATTGGCGTTCATGTTCCTCACCACCACTCCTCTCCCCTTCGCCCCACTCTGGGAAGTGTACTTCAACCAAACCCCCAAAACCCTCTTCAACATATACGTCCATGCCGACCCGACCCGGAAGTACGACCCGCCGTTCTCTGGCGTTTTCTCCGGCCGCGTCATTCGCTCGGAACCCACGCGGAGGCTGTCCCGAGCCTCACCGCGGCGGCGCGTCGGCTGATAGCACACGCGCTTCTCGACGACCCAGCGAACGCGATGTTCGCGCTCTTGTCCCCCTCGTGCGTGCCGCTCCACTCGTTCAACTTCACCTACGAAACCCTAGCGAGGTCGAAGAAGAGCTTCATCGAGATTCTCGACAACGAGGTCGGGAGCTACGACAGGTGGGCGGCGCGTGGGCCGGACGCGATGCTGCCCGAGGTGAGGCTGGAGGACTTCCGGATCGGGTCCCAGTTCTGGGTGCTGACACGTAAGCACGCGAGGCTCGTCGTCAGCGACCGCAGGCTCTGGTCCAAGTTCGGATTGCCGTGCTTGAGGCTGGACACGTGCTACCCGGAGGAGAATTACTTTCCTACCCTACTCTCCACGCGCGACGCAGGCGGGTGCGTGCCCGCCACGCTCACGCACGTGGAGTGGGCGGGAAGATCGGACGGTCACCCGCGCACGTATAATGCGTCGGAGGTGGGGCCAGAGCTGATCGCCAAGCTCCGTAGCGACAGGCCGAGGTACGGTGACGATGTCGTGCGGACGAACGGCTCTGATTCGTCTGTCGGGGAAAGGGGAAAGGAAAGGGAAAGGCAAAGGCACGATCCTTTCTTGTTCGCGAGGAAGGTCGCGCCGGACGCGATCGGGCCGTTGATGAGCATTGCCCATGACGTCATTCTCCGTGATTAGGATTGTTGGAGATTAAAAATGTCATGTTGTTTTTTTTTTTTTTGTAAATTATAAATGTATTGTAATTTTACGGATAAAACTTTAACAAATAAAAAGAGAGAGAGAGAGAGAGAGAAACCCGGGACAAACCCGGTGGTCTTGTTCTAATTTCGTTTCCCTTTTTTTTTTTTTTTTTTTTTTTGTTGGTTTGTCAATTACTTCCTCAAGTGAGTCAACTAGCTGAACTCTCTTTTTTTGTTTTTTTTTTTTGGGGAATTTTAAATTAAATTTTTGTTGGTGAGGTGTAAGAACGGGTTTGTGTCTCTTTTGGACAGTTAAAAAGAGATATTTGGGGATGTTTTTTCCCGAGTAGCGGGAGTGAAAACCGAAATGTCAAAAAGTGCTTTTCTTCGGGTTTTGGAAAGTTTAGGCCGATCCCACAACTTAAAACGAAATTGGCATCTTTGACAAAATTTTTGTGGTTGCAACATCAAATGCCCTTTTTTTTTTTTTCTCTCTTTCTTTTTTGTTCCTTTTTCTCTCTCTTTATAATTTCGGTGCCGCCAAAGAAATAGAAAAAGGAAACAGCTTAACATGCGTTTAGTATCAGGTTTGAATTGTTAAATTTGTGTTTGAATTAATTATATATTTGTCAAGGTGTTTGATTTGTTGGAGTTAAAAAAAAATCTAAAAAATTTAAAATATTTTTGGGAAAAAAAAAATATGAAACTTATTTCGTTTGTCTCAAAATTCTATGTGATTTATAAAAAAAATCATCTTATTTAAACTTATAGGATTTGGATTGTAGCACCAAACAACCCCTTAGAATGCGTTTGGTAGGAGATAAACGTGTAAGAAATGAAAAGAATTGAGGTATTAGTGAAAATATTTTGATCGTGATTGAAGGTATTATTAGATGGGTGAATCATGAATTACATACTGAATAACATTAAAAAAAAAAAAAAAACAAAGAAAAGGGAACATCTCTTTTTTTTGTTTCTCTCACCTAGATCATCTACACTTTTTCGTTCTTATTTTGTCTCATTGGAACCAAACATACCATAACTCATTGTATGTTGAGCTTTCTCATTATTAGTCGCTGAAAAAAAAATTAGGTATAAGGTATACCAGCCACCCTCTAAAGCAACTACGAATCTACGATCACTTTTATTATGATCTCCATTTTTTCTCAAAACTTTTATGACATTCTTTCAACCAATAAATAACGAATATAGTCGGTGGCATCGAATTCTAGGTGTTGATTAACAAATAAATAAATAAAATTGATGTTTTAGCTATAACAATAGAAAAATTAAAAAGGTTTTTGTTCACGTCCAAATCCCCCGTTGTCGAATTGAACACAATTAAGAGGGAGTTTGGTGGAGTAGTTTGAGTTGAGATTTTTAAGTTGGAATAGTAAATTTTTTTGAATTTTCAGAAAAGACAAAAAACTTTTTAGAAAAAAGACAAAAAAAGTTTAGGTTGAGTTGATTGAGTGCGTTTGTCAAGGACCCCCTAAATTGTTAATCGGTAAAAGCGACATGTCAACATTTGGGCTCAATGGACCCGTGGTTTTCATAAGAAATTTTGTAATATTTTTAATAATTTAATATCACTCAAATTATGGAAAAAAAAAGGGATCAAAATTATAAAAATTAATCTAGCAAAAAAATTTTTTTTTTTGGGGAGTTGGGGGAGGGGTTTCGTAGTCGGAATATAATGATGTAATTGTGTCCAACTACCGGACAGCAGAATTATGACTTCACCTGTTGGAAGTAAGAGGAGGAGGGTCTGAATTCTGAAATCTGTTTGAAGGGATTACTTCGAGAGAGAGAGAGAGGTCCTCTTTTGTACAGAAAAAAGCAAAAAGAAAAAGTTGAGGGCAGAGCTCTTTTTTTTTCTTTTTTATCTTTGAAGATGGTACAGTCACAGCTTTGGACTTTTTACTTTTGTGGGTCCAATTGCAAGTACGCCAGTGGGCAGAAAAAAAAAAAGGCTACGACTTGGACGTCACACTAATGTGGGGACCACCCATTCCCTAGACGATAAACCTCGATTCATTGACAATTCCCTCTCACATCTTCCTGGTGCCTTTCTATAATTGGATTATTACGATCTTTTTCTTTCTTCTTTTTTTTTTTTTTTCCCCTTATTGATTAATATGTTTTTTTTTTTTTTTTACTTTAATTCTATTAGGTAATAGCCATTAGTTTTAGTCAGATTTACAGTTTATGTTTTTTACTTTTTATAGGAATTTCCACTTGAAAACATTTTATGGTAATGGCGATATGACTGGTTGTCTCACCAATTTTTGTGTTTTGGAAATTGGCCCAAGTTTTCAATTGTCACATGGCTTTGCTTCAGATCCAAGTTCATGAAAATGGGCCGTTTCATTTGGGACCTTTGCTTTTTTGCATTGTTTCCAACAGAAACCCACTGCGTAAAGTCTGAATATATATATATATATATATTTTTTTTTATGAAGTAACCATGGCACAATCCATTACTTTACTTCAAAATGTAATGTGCTAACGCTGATCGTCTCTCACCAAACTTTTCGCAACGAAAAAACAGAAACGGTTTTAAAATTGAGCTAAACTTTGTTAGGTGAGACCTCGTAGCAAAGGTTTTCTCAGTCTAGATTGATACAAGTATCTTGCTGACAAAACAAGTTAACATGGTACATTCCAAAATAATGGGACGCACTATAGTTCTATCTTCAAGTTCATAGGTATCCGAGGATTCCGCGTCATTCAACGAGGAGAATCAGCACTCAACAACTAGCACGACGGCAAAGGGGATAAACGGTAATTCCACTTGGTTTTATAATATGCAATTATGATCACTAATTCTCTGCATTGATAACTAAGTAGGTGCAAGTTTTAATTTAATCGTGTTGTGAACATTACTTTACAAAGCCATATTAGGAGTAGACATGGACAGAAAGTTCCTTCAAGAAGTATTTATAAAGAGGGAATGGGGGTCTCAAAGTATGGGACAAAAAATTATACGCGAAGAGACCTTATTAAGAGTTTGTGTTTACAATTAAGAGTGGGACAGATGAACAGCCCTTTTGCGTTCAATGGCCCCCCAATAAGCTGCGTTGTAACTTTCAATGTTAACAAACAATTTTTTTAGGTGAACAAATGTTTTGAAGCTACAGTTGGATTCAGACTTTTGACATTATTTGTTCAACTAAATTCGCTTCCAATAATTATAAACGTTATTGTGATACAAAGTTAAACAATATATATGAATGTAATAGTGATTTTTGACCAGATTCATAGCAATGATTCAGCGGTTGCGAACTTAGCAGCTGTCTTTCTATGAGTTTGGCAGGCATGATAATAGGGCTAGAACCACCTCTGGTTGAGTAAGGACTTCCGTCGCAGTAAATTTTTTTTATCTACATATATATTTCAATTTTAACAACAGAGACATTATGGTTTTCTCAATCTTATCCCAATTAAAAGATAATTATTCTGATATAAATCCCTCGAACACTATAAATTAATGTACGTTCATATTAAAACAATAGATTGGCTCTACCGCTGCTTGATAATGCTATTTCACATGACAGAGACCATTAGAAAAAGAAGGTTCCACAAGCTGGGGTGGGGTAGCTAAGATATCATTTTTGAGTTCAAAAAAGAAGTTGGGGAATATTGTGAAGTATTTATCAAACAGAAACAAAAGGGAGAGGCAAACAAAAGTAGGGGTAAAAAAAGGGAGAGAGAGAGAGAGAGAGAGAGAGAGGAGAGAGGAAAGATTGGTGGGTCATGGTTGGCCTAAAGCCATTAAGAAGTTGAGAGGAACCTGTGGATTCAACGCCATGATAGGTTACTTTCAAGACCCACACGCCCCAAAAGACAATATTGTTCTTTTCTTAGCAATATATATATATATATCTTTCTGTGTATAAAATATTTTGAGTACTTTATACGTTAATTTTTGCTCTTTTTGGAATTGAATTTACACACTCAACCGGAAGAACAAAACTAGGACGTTTTTTAGTTTTTTTCCTTTTTATATAAATTTAAAAAAAAATTTTGAATTTCAATTCCCATTTTGAGGCCAAAGAAAGAGTGTACCAGAAGAAATTTAACTAAAGCCACTGAAATTGCATGGTACGTAAAAATTCGACAAAATAATATCAGCCCGTGATCTCTACACTGTCGGCAAAGGAAGAGTTCCTGAAGCTATTATAGTACTAGGCAATAGGAACCAAAGCAATGCTCTAGATCTATATATATATATATATATATATGCTTTTATAATGTTTGATTTGGAGTTTCCTCTCGCATCATCGAGAACATGAACAATAAATCCATTGAAAACTAGTTGTTCTGTCCACGTTTCCGTGGACCACACTCTCCATTATTAACATGGCGTGAAAAATGTTTGCTTTAAAAAACAAAAAAAAAATATTTAAGATTTCTAGGTCGTGGACTTGGGTTAAAAGAGAAATGATATTAAAAAATAAGGGAAAAAAATGTATTTTTTTTTAGTTATTCACGATTAATAGTCGAGATTCTAGAGGTCTTACCCTTGGTTTCTACTGCAATTGAAAAGATTATCACTTATTTAAGAATTGGTCAAATCATTTTTTGTCCAAATTTGAATTCAACGAGGAAGGGACTAGATGAGTCGTGAAGAAGTTCTACCCTTCGTTCCATTTCCAAAGGGTTAAATGGCGGGCCAGGCCACTGTCTAACTTTATCGATGCAAAATTGAAATATTTAAAAAGTAAATATTTGGACCAAGTCATTCTTCGTCTTGTCTGTGGAACTCTAGAGCAAGGAAAATTCATGTCACTCCAAAGGTCGGAATCAAAAGCACACGTCTGATGAAGTGACTTGTAGTATAAATTATAGTTCTATTAATTTGCTTTAATAACCACAGTTGAAATTGTTACCCGAAAGATTCCAAAGTCCACTAAATTGTTGATCAACGAAACATGCATATTAATTTCACCAAGTAGAATGAGTTCCGGTCAAATTTAACTAGTTAATTTCATGTCTCCATGGCAAGAAAAATAAGAAAAAGAAAGTGGGGAAAAAAAAGAAAAAAAACGTTCTAATAATAATACATGACAGAGAGACATTAGAATTCAATTATGTGTATGTCCAAACATCAAACTCCTCCTCCCTCAGTCTCTTCATCTCAGTTCCCTCCCCACTATCCCCCACCATTTTCAATGCACAAATTTCCTTTGCGGGAACTAGTCCTTACCATTTTTAACATGACAGAAAACACTAGGAAAAAAAAAAACAAACAAACATACAGAATTGGGCAAACCAAAAAAAAAAAAAAAAAAGATAATAATACAAGATAGTCATCTAATAAAAAATAATTAAGAACAAAAATCAGTAAGGAGTGTAGTAATACCCGGCCGGTGGCCCCATTCCGTTGACCGGAGGCATTCCGTATGGCATCATCGGATAAGGGCTCGCAGCCATGCCATTGTATCCAGTGCCGCCGATTTTGGCCAAGCTAGTTTGACCCTGCATTCCATCCTTTGCGTATTGTTGCCACACCGTCTGTTCCTGAACAAGTAATGTCTGCTTCTTCTCCATGTCAGCCATTTGCACGTAAGAAGGCGGCGGAATGCTCAGCGAGGCTTCGAAAGGATCCTGATTTACGGTCTGCACTGTCCCGTCTGGTGCTGGGAGAGCCAACACCGGAGTTGTACTCTTTCCTGGCCCAGGCAGTGCCACGCTGCTGGCGCTTCCGCCGCTCAATTGGGCGGTGCTAACGTGCTGCCTCACCATGCCCTGATCGTACATTCCATTCAACAACAAGGGGTCAATTCCACCGCCCATGTTTGCCTTCTGCTTCGACAAATTGCTTGCTGTCTCGACCAATGCCAATTCCCAATCTGCCTTCCCAGGCTCGGCAGCAGGCGTCTGCCAGGCTGAGGTAACTTGCGGGTCTGATCCGTTCGATGGGAATGCCTCCCATGACCCATTCGCAGTGTTGGAACCTGGACCGGCGAACAAAGCAAGTGCCAAATTGTTGCCCTGATCATCAGCTGTCAGTGAATCCTCCCTCAAATCGACCAAATCTGCGGTCACTTGTGGTTGTGGTTGGGGTTTGGGCTCTGGCTCAGGTGGGGGCGGAGGAGTATAATTCTCCGGCGGAGGCAAGGCCTTTATCTCGTTCATGTCAGGCACCGGTTCCTCCTCTTGCGCCGGCGCTGGAAGCTCCTCTCTCTTCTCGGGGCTCTTCGGTCTCTTAGATCTGTCCCTAACGAATTCCTCCAATGTCTCCAAAAGCTTGCCGGAAATCCTCTGCACCTCCGGGTACTCCGATGATCTCGCGACACCCGTATCCTTACACCAATTGTAGAACCCAACAAGCTCATCAATCTGCTTCGCCGCACTAGCATAAGCATCAAAGGTCTTAACACAGTCCGGGTACTCCATGTCAAAGAATTTATCAAGCAAAACCGCCAAAACCTCGCAAACATCAGCATAAAGCTGAAAACTCTCCTTAACAACATGATACAAGGCGATAAGAATCATCCTATTGTTCTTGGCCAGCCCGGTCGGCCGACACGCCAAGAACCGGTCAAAGAGCCTCTGCAAATGACCCATCTGGGCGAAAATCTTCTCCGGCATCATCTCCCTCAACGGCGTCACAGGCCTCTTGCTCTCCTCTCTCCCTTCCCCTCGCCCCGCCGCCGACTCGCTCATGTCCCCGTACGACCTCGACCGCCTCATCCCTCCTCCGTACGATCCGTACTCTCCTCCGGCCCTCGAATCCCCGAAATCGTACTCGTACGGCCTCGGCGGCGGAGACCTGAAATTCGCACTCCCATCCCTGTCCATGTACCTCTCCCTCCCCCCAAACCTATCATCTCCTCCTCCTCCGCCGCCGCCGCCGCCGCCGCCGCTCTTTCTCCTGAAGAGCATCAACTCGAGGCGCTGATCCAAGTACATAGCGTAAGTCCTGACGAAAGCGGAGTGATCCCAAGAGCTGGAGTGCGCCTCGTCCCTGAAATCGGACAAATTGAGGAGCCTCGTGCCTCTCCTGGTGGCGTAGAGGATCTCCTCCTGGAAGAGAGGGTCACCGTCGTTGAGGAGGCGGTGGATCAGCGACAGAGCCTTGAGGGCCACGATCCAGTCGCGCGTCTTCCCCAACCGCCTCGACACCGCCGCCACGCACGCGTGGACGTACCCGCGCGAGTACGAGGTCAGATTCAGGATCTCCCGTATGTACTTCTCGCTCGCCGGGTCGTCGTCGTGGCTCGTCGCCTTCACAATCGCTACCTCCAGCTCCGGCGCATTGTTGCTCGCCACCTTCGCTATCCCGATGCTCGTCTGGTCCTTCACTGCCCCAATCGCCTTCCGTATCGTCGTCGGCGCCATCTCCGCCGTTCGATTTCACACCTCTCACAAGCTCTCTCCTTTTTCTATTTTTATCACTGTCTGTTTCAGTAGTAAGCCATTAAAAGAGTAATTTTTTATTTCTAAATATGAAAAAGAAAATTCATTGTTTTCTTCCGTACGTACCGGCGGTGGCGGCGTTTTGCTAGATCCGCGACGGAAATGCACCGATGGAGACAAAACGACGTCGGATCCGGGGACTTGCCTGGCAGCGGCGACGGATGGTTGACCTACCAACGAGATCGGAGCTGGTTTTGTCCGAACAGAGAGGAGCAGTACGATGTCGTATTAAAGCTGTAAAAGTCTCCGAGTTCTTCTCGGTTTTTCCTTTCAGTGGCTTTTCTTTTTCTTTTTATTTCTCTCCCCCCAAGTTGTTCTAGATTGCCTCTCTGTACGTTCGAAGAGAAGGGGACAATTCGGCACCAAAGGAGGATTTAAAATAATATTGGATTTAAATAAAAATAATTTATCTAAGTAGTCTTTAAATTCTTTTAAATATGACGGTTTGATCCTTTTTCTTTTTTTTATTACTGAGATAATCATGAACTTTTATTTTTTTTATCATTCTAGTCCTTTTCATTAAAAAATTTATGGAATGATCACGTAAGATGCACATTTTATGATTTTTAAAAGAAAATATCCCTCAAAAGACCAAAATATCCCCTAACCCCCCAAATCCGACGCCAAAGCAATGGCAGGAGTTGGAGGCAGTCTCCCTCCCTCCCTAGCTCCCCCCCCCACCCTGTGTGAACCCCTCCCCCTTGCACGATCTGGTTTTTGCCCCTATTACACCATAATCTAAGTTTAAATCTCTCTCGCGCGATCTGAGTTTCGAACACCTCCCCCAGCGTCGTCATCTCCCTCCCTCCCTCCCTCGCCGGTGATGTGACACTGTATGTTTCAGGCCCCCTCCCCCCATCTTTTTCTCTGTCGTGGCCCACTCCCTTGTCATGAATCGGGTTTTCAGATATTTAGAGAGAGGGAGGAGAGAGAAAATTAGTTTTTTATGATTTATTTATTTTGTTAAATTAATTATTGTTAAATTACTAAAACATATTTATAAATTAGATCACATACATTGTACATGACTTATTTTGTTAAAAATTTAACCCTACGAAAAGGATTGTAATGGTTGAAAAATAAAAATTCAAGGATATATCGGTAAAAAAAAATAGAGACTAAACTGTGATATTTAAAAAAATTTAAGGATTACGCAGGGCAATTACTCTTTAAATAATATAGGAAGGAGACACGGAGAAATCGCGGCCGTTGATGAGTCGAGATGTTGGGGTTGAGATTTGAAAGCTAGCTGTCTACAAGGGGACAGTGGGTTGGGTTGGTGTGTGTGGCTTATTTTATTTGTAATACCCACGCGTACGATTTACGGTGATTCTGACCCACTTTTTTTATTATTTATTTTTCTCAATTCAACACAATTTCTGCATTCATTTTTTTACTTTGAAAAAGAAATGACACGTGGCGTTGAGTTAGTCCTGGATTGTGTGACCGGAAGCCATCGGAGGGACATGAACTGCCGACCACGGAAAAATGAGGGTGTGAATCATTTGAGTGGAAAAAATATATATATTATGATATTGCTCGCCTATTGGTTATAAATTGTTTACGGCTACAGGTGCACAATTTTTTTTTTAATAAGCAAAACAAAACTACAGTTGATTTTTTACAATTAGGACCCCAAAAATGAAATTTTATTGTGTTTGTAGTACCATGCATGGTCGCAAATATATTTTTACCAATATTTCTTGATATTTTGACGGAATCAATATTAGATCTAATTGATATTTTGATATCTCTCAAACATGATAATTTCGATGGAAATCTCAAAAATGTCATAAATATTTACGATTGTGGATCTAACTCGTAAGTGATTAATGCGTTTGGTGTATCGATTATGAATGAAATCTTTAAATTGAAATTAGTTGCTTTCTCAAAAATTAATTATAATTTTTTTATTGACTTTTTAAAAAAAATAAAAAGTGAAATAGAATTTTTAGATCTAAACTTGCAATTGTTTTTTTTTTTAATCATGTGAATGGGTTGTTTTTGCTGGAAATCCTGTAAATGGTTGATAATGAAAATTGAATGTTCTTTTTTTGTTTCTTTGGGGGTGATAAAAATCATGACGTATTCATGAACCGTCTTAAAACGATGGATTTTATTGATTTTCCCCTTTTGTACGGTGAAAAGTTGAAGAAACACGAGTATGAACGGAAAATAATAATAATAATAATAATAACCCATTTGTCAATTGCATTTTCTTTACAAACTTATGGTCCGTTTAATAAAACGACTTAAATTGAAAATTTTAATTTTGAATTTGTTGACTTTTTAAAATTAGTTATAATTTTTGTTAATTTTTTAAAAAAAGATAAA
This sequence comes from Ficus microcarpa, assembly GCA_025413485.1. Taxonomy (NCBI): domain Eukaryota; kingdom Viridiplantae; phylum Streptophyta; class Magnoliopsida; order Rosales; family Moraceae; genus Ficus; species Ficus microcarpa. The sequence goes on along the minus strand of CM046377.1, from coordinate 39,518,385 downwards.
AACTGAAATAAAAAATTTAATTTTAAACTCATTCACCAAACAATGCGTTAATCTGTTGTTAATGCACGGGATAAGAACTAAGCTCATCTCTGTATAGTCTATGTTACTGTAATCGGTAATCCAAACAAGGAAACAACCTCAAATATTGAAATCTTCAATTATTAGTACTTTTTGCCTTGATTTTATTAAGAAGTTGTTTTCTTGGATGATTAAATTATGTACGACATGCATGATAGCAATTGATAATTTTCCCTCCTTGATCCATGGGTAAATTCAATATGCCTTCTATGTAATATCTAAAGTACAAATTGTAGTACATTTTTTATAATAATTATTAGTATTTGCATTTATTTATAAAGAACTAGAGTTTTATAATTGCAACAATTTGTGATAACTATAATAGAAAACAAACACACTATTTGCTATCATAATTTAATGAAATCTTGTAACGATTTAATACTGTGGTAAGATATATATATATATATATATATTTTTTGCACCATATAATTTTTTTGCCAAATTTTCGGAAACAGAGTTGAAATTTCAATCTGATTTTTGAAGGAAATATCTACTTATGACTCATATAGTCCAACCCATTCCATGGAAAGTCCGTGATTGGTTTGTTTGTTGATGGGAGCATGATTGGTTTAAATTCGTCAACTCATAGAGGGAAGTCACAATCCAGGATCTACGATAAAATAGTTTTAAATAATTACTTAATTAAATTAAAAGGTTGGGATTAAAAATTTATTATTTTAAATCCAAGGTCTTCGTTTATTAGTTTTAAATAATGAATTAAATTTAAAGGTTAGCTGCAATTAAAAAATTAAAACAAATTCTAACACCCCAACCATGTTTTGATGGTGTCATTTTCTTATTATAATTCCTTTTTCACCAGGGAGAATGGGCAAACGTTACAAACAAAAGAAAGGCAAGCTACCAATTTAAAAATTAATTAGTTAGAGCATCCATGCGTATGAAACAAATAAGCAAAGTAAAAGCAAATGTAAAATAAAAATAAAAATAAAAAGCAAAAAATTATCGTGTGACAAGTATTAGATCCATTATGTGACAGTTCGTGAAGGAGTAAAGTGTCTTTTACACTTTTATAATGTCTATCTATGATGAGAGATTCAAACATTTTCTTTTTCAATGAACAAGAGATAGAAGTCAGCATAGTGAAATTTTCTTTTTTTCTTTTTTTTCTTATTTATTAAAAATTCCCTTTTATGAAAATATTAATTAAAGTGTTACGTAGTTTAAAACTTCAAAACAACGAAAAATAATAACAATAACAATATCAAATTTGCAGATGTCTCGTATCAAAAAGAAATGAAAATTCCTTTCCTCAACTACTCTATTGTAATGGTCTGCTAGTTTCTTTATGTTCACAACTTACTTTCAAGTCATTCGTTTGGGATTCGAATTTTATTGTATATGAACACTTAAAATTTAATGAAGACTAAGAAAAGTTGATTTCTGTTTCACGAAATATGATCGTTTCCTTGGCGTTTGAAATTATTTCTTGGAAACATAATATTGAAAAGCAAGATTGGCTTTTTAATTAGGCTTGTAATTAGTTCCATATTACATGTGCTTTCGATGCCATTATTCCACGGCCAATAGAAAATCATCAGACCATAAACAAGCTCTGAAAACAACCGTGCAACAACCCCCGTAGCTCTTGAGAGTTGCACAACCAGCCACAGTCATTCAACTTTCGTATATACATGAAACCAGTGACGAGTCAGGATTTATTGATAGGGAGGGCCGAAAATTTTTTTTCAATCAAGTCATTTGGCCCACTAATATTTATATTTTTAATAAACTATTTTGTTTCTTAAAATCCATATTATTTGTCCAATAAAATATAAGTGGTTATATTTCCACCCATAATATTAATAAATATTCTCATCAATTAAATGTTTCATAATATAAACATAATAAATCTATCATTTTATAGATACTTTTTATATAATACCACATTTAACCCTCTCATACTCCCATTTTTATTTTAAATTTTAGTTTATTTTGTTAAAAATAAATTAACAAATACAAATAAGAAAAAAAGATATATTTTCACTCTTAAAAAAGAAAACATAAAGTATCTCTTAAAAAAAAAAAAGGAGAGGAAATAGTAGAGAAGAAAAACTCAAGTGATGTCTAGATCAAAAATCAATAAATTTCATGTTGCATTAAAAAAAAAAAAAGCATAAATATAGAATCATGTACACGAACATAGTAAGAAAAAAATAAATAAAAAGAATAATCATATAAAAAAAATCACAGCGAATCATTTTCAAATACTAAAAGGAAAAAAAAAAGCATAATACTAATGAATTAAAACATAAAAAATACTTATTTTAATAGCTATTGGATCTTCAAGAAACGTCTTTCTTTTATTTTTATTTCATTTGAATACTCCATTGAAAATTTTCATGTAGTTATACAAATTTCTTAAGAAAAGAAATTGATGAAGAGAAATTTAGAGTTTTGAACAATTTCTTATGAATTTTTAAAAATATTATTTCCATTTATGATAAATATGGTGTATGCTTTTTTAATTATTTTATAAAAATTATTTTCATTTATAGATATACGGGGGTATGAGTATTCTTAATGGTTTTAAGGTAATTTTCTTATAGGTAAAAATACATTCAAAATCTTTATTGATATTGTGGGAATATTTATCAATATTCCCCCGATTTAAGGTTTGCATTAGTAGATCTTCTATTAGTGGTAGCAATGATTGATAAATCAGACGTAGAACGCATCGAGATGGAAAATGAACGTTTTATTATCGTTTCTAACACAAGAACATGTTTTTAATAGAATGTATTGATAACAAGGATTTCATCTGAATGAGAAACTAAATTTCTCATAAATGAAGACCTGTATACAAACTTCTTTTAAATAGTTATAACTTCTAGCATCTAATTAAATTAATTAAGGAATATTAACTAACAGGACTTGTTAATGAAACTCAATGACTGTAATCACTAATATCCCTGATTAGATTACCTAACAGTTTTGGAAATCCAATGCTCCATGTGTTACAACTGATTATATTAATTCACCAACATGGATGCGTCCTCACTCCCCAACATTGAGGTGCATGTCTTGTCATTGGACTCAAATTTTATATCTAATTTTTAATGACTTAAATGACGTCATATCAATAATATTATATCACATTATTCTAAAAAGTTTGAAATGCTTTATAATTGATTTTAAAAAAAAAATCAAAATTCATTAAGTGAAGTGCCATACAATGATTGATTTAAGGCAATTTGAGATACAAAATTGAATAGGAGATATAAAATTTAGGAGTTCCGAGAATATTTGTTACGGCCTTAGATATGTTAATTTTCCATATCTTAGGATGTCTTTGAAAGCAAAACTTACAAATATTTTATAATCTTTTTGCAACCCCTAGAGGGCATGAGATCGCGTGGCCTAATGGATAAGGCGCTCGCCTCCGGAGCGGGAGATTGTGGGTTCGAGTCCCACCGTGATCGTTTTTTCAATTTTATTTTTGTATTCCTTTTTTCACAATCATCTTCTAAAATGGTCATCCCAAAACATTATTAGAACTACCACGAGAAAGAAAACCACTCCTTGGTTTCTGGAGCTGGCGCTTTCACATCAACGGTGAGAGATTGTTTAAGGACAAAACAAGACAAAAACAAAAACATGTTCTAAAACTCCTCTCTTTCGTAATCTCTCTTTATTTCACAATTTTTTTTTTTAATTTTTATATATTGAACTTGTACAGAGAGAGTTGAGAGAGAATCCAAGTAAGATAGATTACAATCATTTCTTAGGCGAGTCGGTTTGTACTCGCACATGCGAACTCGCACGCTTTGTCCACCACAGATACAACATTGACATTACAATGGCGAAACCTGCCGCACATCCCACTGTTATTCCCACCACTCTTCCTATTCGCTTCTTGTTTCCTTTCGAAGACGAAACACCTCCAGATGCTACACCAAAAAAAAAAATATATATATATATATATATATATAGATATATAGAGTCAATTAGTCACTAAACTATAAATAAGAACACAACAAAACGACGGAGATCGGTCGGACCTTGGTAGACATGAATGGCAGACACAAGAGGTCCATATGTGCCTTGAAATGGTATGCAACAAGTCCCTTTCCCAGCCCAGAAGAAATGTATGTCCACTACTGCGTTTGTCACGTTGGCCTCAAATGTTTTTACCACCGCTCTCTTTGATCCGCCTGCTTCTTCCTGAATGTTGAAGTCTTCAAGTACTTTCTCACCCTATTATGAGCCCACAAGTCAAATTATTTAAGGAAAAAAAAAAAAAAACATGAGTATCACAACTAATAGAAAGTAAATATAATCTACAGATATTTACCTGAACGTAGACATCGAACAAGCGCCTACCAAGGCCTTTCCAAGATTGAGTGTCGTCCATACCTATCTCGGCGAAATGGAGCTCAATGATGTATTTCCCGTTCATCAAGTCGAACCCGAAGTACCGCAGTGAGCTAGGTGAGATTCTTGCAGTCTTATACAGTTCGGAGTCTAGAGTGTTTGTGATTTGAGAATCTGTGTTTGCTATGTATTGAGGTCCGTTCGGATTGAATAAGAAATTCCCCGTGTTGCTTACAGCCCAGTTGGATTTAGAGTTCGTGTAAATTGAAGCGGATCCTAGTTTTTCAGAATCATCGTCGTATTTGATGCCCGACGCGGATGTCATTTCTGTCCCTCCACTTTTGACAGAAAATGAAGCTACAAGACACGAGTATTTTTTGGTGATGATATTGTATTTAGCTCACTAATTAAGGTGATTAAGGGCAAGTAATAAGAAATTTAGCTTACAGGTCGGTATTTGGTTGGAACATTTGGTCTGTCCCTGGAGGCAGAGCACAAATTCAGAAGATTTGCTGTCTAGTAAGTTTTTCGGATCGATGGATGTCCCGAGGACATTCCTGAAGACCAAAATAGAGTTTGTTCATGCAAAAATGTTGTGCCACTTAAACTCATGTGTCGGGTGGGAGAGAGAGAATTCTGAGACTTACATTGAAAATCCTGTTTTTGCAAAATTTGAAGGAACATTTCCAGATATACCATTGAAAGAAACATCTCTGTTGTTCAGGACAACATTCGAATTAGAGTTATGATCAAAGATATACACAACTAGGATAGACGGTGGATCGGATTAGCGACGATCACTGTTAGATAATCAGAAGAACTTTATTTTTAGCAGTAGTACTAATGCATAGTAACGTGCATTATCATGTTATGACCAAGATAATTAATAAATTAAGTTAAAAAAAAAAAAAAAAAAAAAGGAACTTAGTGATAAACTAGAAATGAAGGAAAGAAGTTGAACGTGTAACTTACAGTGCGATGAGCTGCGGAGTAATGATATCTTTAGGCAACTCTCCACTTAAGTTGTTGTTTCCGAGATATCTTAGGCAAGTAAAACGGAGTTAATCTCTTAAGCAAATCATGACAAATCATGACAAAACCAACTATTATGACACACAGACAAATGGATGGCAAAGAGTCATAAAGAGTCGAAAAATAAAAAATGAAGAAGGAAAAAAAAAAAAAAAAAAGGAAGAAGACTGATCTGATATATACTCACAGAAACTGTAACATGTTTAGGTTTTGGAATGAGCTTGGGATTGAACCAGTCAACTTATTGAAGCTCAAGTCACTGTAGCAGTGAACCAAAAGAAATTACATAGTGACAAAAATCATTAAATTTACATATGAAAGAAGTAAAGAGACATGAATCATTATAGATCAAGACTACTTACAGTTGTTGCAACTTAGAAAATGTGCCGAAATTTTCTGGAATTTCGCCGGTCAATCGACAGTTTCTCAAAGTCCTGTTTAACAAGTTGTAAAAGTAAAATAAAATTCAGTTAATTTCCAACTTGAGATTTCAAGATAAAGCCAATTGTTGATGTGGAGAATCATACAGTATGGACAAACTTGTTTGATTTTCCAAAAAGTTAAGAGAAGAATCTTCCGTGCTTAGATCACCAATTCTCCTACACAACAGACATGCAATAAAGCATCAGTCATTCCAACTTACAACATCAATGTCAGAAAAATATATGTATATATATATATATATATATATTTTTTATTGAACATTAACAGCAGGTCTTACAGGGTCTGTAGTTTGGATAGAGCACGTAAACTACTCGGAATTGGGCCTTCAAGAGATGTCCCTTCGAGTCGTCTGCGGTAGAGGGATGGGCACTAATCAAGATTATAAGCCTCAAAATGCAGAAACTAAGTTAAATATTAACTTGTGATCTATGAAGTTGTAAAGGAAATTCATAAATACAGGTCTATGAGTTCCGTGAGACCCCCCAAGAATTCCGGGAATTTTCCAGTGAAGATATTGTCAGATGCCCAACTGAAACAAGAGAAAGTAATGATGCAAACAAAACTATGAGTATTTGTAAAATAGAAATATTAACACTTAATGGAGGGGGAAAAAATTCAGAATAAGTACAGATTCATTAGGGATTTTAAGTTTGCAAATTCTTGTGGAATTGGTCCTGAAACTCCACTACTGTCAATGTACCTGAAAGAAAATAAATAAAATAAAATAAAAAGGATTGGGTATTATAAGGTATATCAGCTGATCAGCATGCACAATGAAAAAAAAAAAACAGAGAATTGATATCTTTCTTAAATTTGTGAAACTTACAACTGTTGTAATAAGGTTAAATTTCCAAGCTCTTTTGGCAATTGGCCCTCAAAACTGTTCGAGCTAAAACTTCTGTTACATGAAAACAACCTTAAAAATGAATCAACATAGCTTTTAACAATTGGTCTGCATATAGGAAAAACCATATGCGGGCATGTGAAACTTTGAAGATATACGAACTTACAAGGAAATCAACTTGGTCAAGTTGCCAAGCTCTTGGGGTACTGGCCCTGTCAGATTGTTTATGCCCAGACTCCTGACCAATCATTGGACGTTATTAAAAAAAAAAAATATGGTAGGTTATCCCTAGTACAGGTAGTGGTCGTGAACGTTAAATTTGATCAAAATCACATCAAATAAAAATTACAGGTATTGCATATCCGATAGCTGGCCAATTTCGGGAGGGACGGAGCCACTGAGAACATTCTGAGCAAGATTCCTACATCATGATTCAATCGTTTCTATAAATCAATCAGACCAAGCTGGCCAAAGAAGATTTATAATAAACAGGTTCAAAGGGTTTGGTTCTCACAAGTCCATCAACTTGTTCAGCTCAAACAGTTCTTTTGGTATTTCACCAGATATGTCCAACGCATATATCTTCCTGCATATACATATATATATACATATATTTGTATATATTATGGAGTTTAATGGTTATGAGATTAACAGTATGAAGAAGAAGGGATGTGATAAACTGACAGGTGGGTGACGTGGCAGATATTGGCGGAGCAATCACAAGCCACTCTTGGGTTGGCAGTATCAGGTGACCATTTGGCGGTTGAGTTGCAAGGATCAGAAGTTGTGAAATTCATATATCTTCCCAAGTTCCAGTGTTCTATGATCTTGTTCAGAGCAGCCACTATAATTCATTTTCACAACCAGTGAACGAATTCAGAAAAGAAAAAAAAAAAATCACTCCAAAAAAAAAAAAAAAAACCCCCGAAAATACTAACCTTCGTTAGGGTCAGTTGTTGGCTGTGCATAACTAAGCTGAAACACAAAAAGTAGAAGCAAAGAGAAGCTCAAGAACTCCATTTTTACTGACCATGTAAGCAGGAAAAGCTGGATTAAATAAAAACTAGACTGAGATAAGGCTGATCAAGGCCGGCCGGCTTCGAAATTGTTAAAATAATCCCAATTTGGGATTTGGAAATCATGGTTCAAATCTTAATTTTATATAAAATCCAAAGGTCTATAGACTAGAACCTCTCCTGTGAAAACAAGAGCAAAAATCCAAGATATTTAGTAGGTCTACCTTTGACCATGCACAAGTGTGACTAGTCAAATAATGCTTCATAGACTTTCCTCTATTCTTCTATTATTTTTAGGTTGATTTTTGTTTTTTTATATTTTTGATTCAAAGTGACAGAGTTTTTAAGGATAGTTAAGTTCTATTATTTTTAGGTTGATTTTTGTTTTTTTGTTTTTTTTTTTTATATTTTTATTTCAAAGTGACAGAGTTTTTAAGGATAGTTAATCACCCTTGACATTAACAGCAATAGGGACCTTTTGTCCCCTCTACCTTTGAATGCGCATCTCCAGTGAATCCATTAGCTCAACTCCATATAAGATAGTTTGGTGAAACTTTATGTGTGTGTGTGTGTGTAATGATTTGGACTCAGATATTTTTTTTTATGTGGGTAATGGTATACAGAATAGAATATAGAGCAAAGTGATGGACCATGAAAAAGGGATCAGGGGAAATTCCATCCAGGGGAATGCAAATCATATTCTTTTGCTTTTTTCTTTCTTTTCTTTTCTTTTCTTTGCTTTTTTATTTTTATTTTTTTTAATCTCTATTTTTATTTCTTTTGATAACTTGACATGCCCTAAACATCATAATCACTAAAGATAAAGGCTCAGAGAGTAAAACATATTTGAAGGTGGAGACACAGACTGGTCAATTGAGAAATAATCAGCACATATTCAAAGTGTCTTTTTAAGTTACATATATACTCAAATGCATCAAGATGATTTCTAGAGGGCTCAATTAATTCTTCTTTTGAGAAGCTAAAATATTATAATCATAATCGAGAGAAGTTGCTCGAAATTAATCATGAAGTTTTGGTACGAGGAGAAAGGTCATGGGACTCCTAATTATATAGTGCATTAAGGATGGAAGATTAATGATTTTAAAATGCTACAATTAAGGAGGAAAATATCTGTGACTCTATAATGATGTAAGAGGGACCGATATTAAATATAAAAATATTAAAGAACATTGAATTCCCCTAATCTATTGTAGGAACCTAAGTTGTGGAAATTCACATTACATGATTATCTTGTTTTTTTAATTATTTCTCAACTTATCCATTTATTTTTTGAATTTAAAAAACCTGTTCAACTTCAATTCATCTCGAATACTTTGGGGACAAAAAATTTATTAAAAAAAAAAACAAGGAGAAAAGACAAAGATACCTTAAATTAGTCCAATATTTTACACATATAACATACAATTCAAGATTTCTTTCTTAATTTATGTTTTGTTTTTTAAATGAATAAAATTTTTTTCATAAACTATTTGCATTAAAGAATTAATAGGGGAAACGAGATACAGTCCTTTTATTAGTAAAACAAATATTACAGCTAACAACAACACAAGCTAATTGTGAGAATTTTCTTCTTCTTCTTCTTCTTCTTCTTCTTCTACATTTTTTTTGGGGGGGGGGGCGTGGGGGACTTTTTCTTCTTATGTAAACTGCCAACTTCAATTCATATATTATACTTGTATATATCACCTTCCGTACAGTTACTAACTAATAAAACCCCCTACTCATGAAGACTAAACTATATTTAGCACATAAAACAACCAACTACTCTTTTGTTCCTCCAAGGCTCATGAGTAGCAAACCATCAACCTCCATAAAAAACAGTTATGGAAAGTACGCCAAAAACACGGTGCGAAACTGGGTTTCTGAAAACAATCGTAGAAGCCAAAGTTTCCACGACAAATTTAGACAAAACCGAATCATGTCCTCATTTTTTCACATCAATACCACAGTTGTTGTAACCAAAATCAGATCAAAATGCTCCGAAAATAGTCACTATATCATAGTTGGACGTCACCACCACCTGCCATCCATTAACCTCTCTTGTAAGTGATTACTAACTTCTTTTTGTTGTTTTTCTTTGTATTTAGACTTATGATTTTAGGTTTTGTATATTTTGAGATCACTCTGAGTTAATTGTGTAATGGGTGTTAATTTAAGTGATCACAAAATTTTTTTCCCCCAGTATTTAGACTTAATTATGATTTTAGGTTTTATATTTTTAGTTTTGTTTTTGCGATTTTTGAGCGAATTGCAATGGGTGTTAAATTAATTTGATATACATTTTAAAATTTAGTACTTTGACTTCTAAAACTTTGATATTTTGATTTAGGAGTTGCAAATCATGATAGGAAATGGATGTGGATTGTTAGATTGTTTAAAACATATGAAGATGGTGTTGAAGAATTTTTGTCATTTGCCAAAGTTCACATATAAAATGATAAAATTCTGTGTCCGTGTGCAATTTATGGAAATCATATATCTCATTCCATTGATGATGTTAAAGGGCATTTGTGCGCATATGAGATTATTTATTCTTACCAAATATAGTATTTACATGGTGAAGATTTTTTCAGTATTAAATATACATCGACGAGTAAAGGTAAGAGTCTAATGTTGACGAAGACGTTGATGATAATATATTCGATATGATAAATGATTTGGAAGGACACTTTATGCACCGTTCGGAGTTAGGCAATGATTAATGATGCCGAGACGCTCTTGTATGTCATGTGTACAAAATAGATATAAAATTAGGGTCATTGATTAAATTATGGAACATGAAAGTGTTGGGAGGGTGAACGAATTTTAGTTTCATGACTTTTTTAGAATTTCTAAAAGATGTTCTATCGGATGATAACAAAGTGCCACGTAGTATGTATAAAGCGAATAAGATGTTGAGCACTTTGGAAATAGAATATGAAAAGATAAATGCTTGTCCAGATGATTGTGTCCTTTACCGGAAAGAATATGAAGATTTAGATGAATACTCGGTTTGTAACGAGTCAAAATGGAAGAAAGACAAAATGCTATTGAATGGTAGCAAAGGAGTGCCGGTGAAGGTACTATGGTACATTTCATTGGCTCCACGTTTGTGTCGTTTATTCCGTAATGCTGAATATGCTAAGAATTTGACTTGGCATCATGATAAACGTGTTGACGATGACAAGCTTAAGCATCTAACTAACGCACCATAATAGAAGACCTTTGATAACAATTATACAGATTTTAGTACAGAACGAAGGAATTTACGTCTCGATTTGTCGACGGACGGAATGAACCCACATAATAATATGAGTAGTAGGCATAGTATTGGCTAGTCATATTTGTCAACTACAATTACCCTCTAGAATTGTGTATAAAGCAGAAGTTATTTATGCTGACTTTATTGATCTCAGGTCCTCAACAACCGGAGAATGACATTGATGTATACTAGACACCATTAATTGATGACCTAAAAAGCTTGTCGGAAAATAGTTTAGAAGTTAGAGATTCTTACCATCAAGAAACGTTCAAACTTCGTGCAATGTTGATTTGGTCAATTAATGACTTTCCCGCACTTGACAACCTATTCGGTTATTCAGTGAAGAGTTCTATCCGCACTTGGTTAATTTCATTTTTAATTTATGTTTTGTTTTTTAAATGAATAAAATATTTTTCATAAACTATTTGCAATTAAGAATTAATAGGGGAAACGAGATACATTCCTTTTAGTAGTCAAACAAACATTACAGCTAACAACAACACAAGCTAGTTGTGAGAATTTTCTTCTTTCTTTTTTCCTGCTTTCTTCTTCTTCTTCTTCTTCTTCTTCTTCTTTTTGGGGAAGGGGGGTGGGTGGACTTTTCATTCTTATGTAGACTGCTACTTCAATACATATATTATACTTGTATATATCATCTTCCATACAATTACTTATTAATAAAACCCCCTACTCATGTAGACTAAACTATATTTAGCACATAAAACAACCAACTACTCTTTGTTCCTCCAAGGCTCATGAGTAGCAAACCATCAACCTCCATTCCTTACTATCTCCAGACGCTGCACTGAATTGATGAAGCTTCTGCAAAAACCATCGTTAACCAGATTAATTACACCAATGTAATCCAAATATAGTGCTAATTAATAAAAAAAAATTAGTACACTAATAAATTAAAACTTAGTCTAGAGTGTGTTTGAATCACTATTTTTCTCTCTCCCAATCAACATGTATTAAGTTTAGATTCTCAATCCAAATTAAAAATTTCCAATTCAAACCTATAATCCGATTAATGGGCATTGTCTGAAGACCAAACCTTTTAATTAACAATGTATGATCTTTACACGAGCATATTTTAGTACTATTTGTTTGCTTGTTTGTTTGTTTTTTTTTTTTCCCTCATTGATCTTTTTCTATTTAAATATATATTAATATAAAATATTATTACAGAAGATATAGACGAAATAGACGGTATATATATAACATACTTCCAAGGAACATCTCCTGCCAGCAGCCAATCACCTTCTTTGTCTTGATAAGTGAGTGTGTAGCTTTCAATATCATCGTTACATTTTCCATCGTCTGTAAAAGTAAATTTTCTATAAGGTAAAAAAAAAAAATATATTTTTTTGGGGTAATTAAATCATTGAATTGTGGAAACATCTGGGAAAGTAAAACAAAACTTACAGTGGGTAAACATGGTGATTAAGGCGTTTTTAAGGGTGGGATAAGAGTGGTGGAGGGTGAGATCAACCTTCCTTGCTATTGCCACGCCTTCCATTTTCACCTTTACGTGCATGGAAGTACTATGATTATTATTGTTATTCAATAATGTTGTTGCTGATGACGAATTCTGTCCGTTGATCACCATGATCTTATTATTAGCCCCTATTAATGGACGCTTATGATGATCCATTACGCGCCCGCCCTTGTGTTGGTGGAGCTCCTTTTTTCTTGATGATTTTATTGGTGGCCACCCAACTATGTAACTTTCTTCATCACTCTGACTCCTAAATGTAATTACCCGAAATTAACAAATTAATAATTGAGATCAATATTTTAGGTGCAATTTTCAAATGTAACAATCTATATAATAAGGATGAAAAGCTACAAAATGAAGATCAACAGATTGTGAATAGGAGAAGCATGCTAATGTCATTCCCCTTCATTATAAAAAAATAAATAAATAAAATAAAATAAAAAATTGTTTGGAAGATCAAAAACATGGGCTTTCCTTCAGCATATTGAGTATGTTTTTATATTATTCTTTTTAAATTAAGCAGTAAGACAAAGCATTACACACTAATTAAACGTTTTATTCTCTCAGGGTTTTTTTTTTTTTTTTAATTCTTTAATAATTTTGAAAAGGTTGCCTTCCAGAAAAGCATAATTAAAGAGATGAAGAAAAGGGAGGAAACCACAGTACTAGGGAAATACTTAAGTCTTACGCTATATATGTTGCACAAATGCGTCCATAAACAGAAGCATGTTTGTGTATACATATATATAAATATACATATACATAGTATATATATATATATATATTCATTCCTGGTAAACCAATTGAGAAGGAAAAGAAACAGGAACAAAAAAAAAAAAAAAAACTCTTTCTTTTTCTTCTTCTTCTCCCGGCCCCTTTTCATGATCATTCAATTTGTTTCTTTTAGAAGCCACACAACACAAAAATTAACAAGATTGTGTGGAATCTTTTAAGCTTTAATAATACCTAATAAGAGAGAAAGCATCTTTTATTAAAAAAGAAGTTATGTTTCTATCATTTTTTTTTCTTTTTTGAAAAAGGGATTCCTCCGAGCTTAATTAAATACACCAACAATAAAACATATACTTATATTATATGCATGTGTAGTATGGTACTTGTATACATATAGTTAAAAAATATATATTTATGAAAAACACACTACAATTTATACTCACTTGTTGATGGGGTGAGAATATCTTTTCTTATGTCCCTTCCTATCATCCTCCTCATTCGGCTGGCCATCCCACACCAAGAATTAGGCACAACCAACTCATGATCTTGATCTCCGATCTTCCCGAAAGCTTCCTCGAATCCGCGCTTGCTTTTCGACCGCAACGAACGCCGCCGCTACTTCATGATCCGGATCGAACCTACGATGGTTCAAGTCAAAACCTTTGGTAATGTGGCTGTGAACCGGAAGGGCCAAACCTAGTTGAAGCTCCATAGACAACATAGACGTGTAATTAACAAGGGACAAACAGAGAATTATATGGATAAAAATACAGTAATCTATACACACACACACACACACACACACACACAAAAGACTAGATCAGGTGGGCAGTAGGGCAAGTGTGTATGGAAATATATTGTAGAGGTAATGAACTTGGTGGGAAATTGAAGAAGCTAGGTATGGATGAACACATATATATAAGGGATATATGTGGAGAGTGAAAAGGACGAGTGTCTTGTGGAAGACAGGAAGTAGAGGGACAGCAAGGAAGTTGGGTCGGCTAAAAGAGTGGCACTGACATAGACTGATGAGTAAAGGGTTGCACCAACGTGTTAGGACCGCTAACCCCGTTGCCCTCTCTCTCTCCTCTCTCTCTCTCTCTAGAAGTATTGTTATTTCAACCTTGAGGGTCTTCTTGTCGCCGACTCCTAACAAAATATGGCTCTTCCTCTCTCAGTGATCTCGCTATCAAGATTATAATTTCGCGTGCTACATATTTAATTTTAGGGTTACTGTAATTTAATAATATTTATGTGTTATAATTAAGGAAACATTAATATCTTTATGTAATACACATATTAATAAATATTGATATAGGCATGGAATTCGAATCATCTCACGTCAAATTCAATTAAAATATATATGAATGGTGGTGTAATTCAATTGTGCAATGCTGATTATCTTATCATGTTCATCCAAGCGAGGTTTTTTTTTTGGGGGGGGGGGGTTGGAATATTTCATAATTAACAATTGCTTATCTTATATTTGGGGACACGCTTCAAAAGTTGTAAATTATGTAAGTTTTGTAGCATGATCTCCACCAAGTTGTGTACATTTACTTTCGGATCAGAATAATTATTACCAACTATTACAATATTCTAATACTTACTAAGTGCAAATCACACGTTTTCATATTAAAATTCTCTTTTTTTTTTTTTAACTAGATCCAAGTCCATCAATGTGTAAATGTAGTAGTTGGAAACTTGACTTTTTAAAATATCAACTAAAAGTTCGGCCAGTGGCATGATTTATATATGTAAATATTTTTGTATAGTTAGGTTTATATGTCTCTAATAAGATTAAGTAGTAGTTCGTGCACATGAGTTAAAATTCTAAACAAGTCCAATATGTCGGCAAACACCCGTCAAACACCTAATGATGCATTGAACTCCATCTTTTCAAACTTCCATGAATAACGGGTACTTACTAGTTATTACCAAAACCCACAAAAATATGTACACACACATGTGTGTGTGTGTGTGCATATATTCTCCTTTGATCTTATCAATATTTGACATGATGATCAATATTATCATGATTTCAGTAGTACTAGTATCAAAAAATAAAAAACCCACCTCAATTTCTCCGTCAAAAATAGTGAGGATTCTCTTTGTCGGACTTCAGCTCTACAATCCAGTCCAATAATGTGAGAGAGAGAGAGAGAGAGAAGTCGATACGTACATGGATTACATAATATATGCCGTGGGACAAAACAACCAACCATGTATTATACATTTGGTATCTGTTCTTTGCCGTGAGTTCATGCATACAAGTGTAGGGCTCAATATTGCCGGGGGCATCAAGCTTTGTTTGGAATATATAGGAAAACGATATATATATATATATATATATGTAAACAAGTATACATATATAATGTACACATAATATAGCAAGCAAAGCTTGCTAGGGACTGTTTTGGCCCTTGTGAAGTCCACGTGAAAAATCAGGTAATTGGGGCAAGACATGTTTAATTCAGCTAAGCTAGCAAATATGGTCCATGAACCCAGAGTGTTTGGTTACACGCATAACAAAATAATTATCTTCAAAAGGCCAACTCTCAACGATTCGTCTCATCACTCCTGCCTGGCTCCCTGACTCTCGTGTCCAGGAACAGGTCGACCCAAGATTATGGGCAGCTGTCCTTTTTGCTGGCACTACTACTAATACCTGTACACTTCTACCGCTCATTTATCTGTTTCAACTAGATTATTCGTTTATACCAACCAACGACAACGACAGGATCAGTCTATTATTTTAATAGGACGTACATATTAGATGATAAAATTTTTAAGAGATTTATATAAAAGTAATTATCAATATGTAATAAAGATAAAATAAGAAAAATAATCTATCGTAAATGACACTGTCATTACATATATATATTCCACAGCTAAAAAATTAATTTAAAAAATAAGGATTTTTCTTGAATCGAATAATCTCTAGCTAGCTAGTTTGTGTAAGTAGTACTTGGAAAACCAGTTTAATAATTTATTATTTGGAACTTTTTTGACAAGTGGGGATGTGGAGAATAACAATATGATGTGGGTGGGTAATATTGCTCCACCGGTCTCTTTTGATGAGTTTTTGGGGTACCCACGTGGTGCTTGATGGACTATGTTGTAAGGTACTCATGTTCGATGAATCTTTTGAATATATATATATATATATATATATATATATATTTACTATTAATTATTTAAGGTCTTTTCTAACTTTTTTAAATCAAACTTCAAAAAGTATGTATATTATAATTTATAAATAGAGTTGCTCAAAATTTAGTAATTGCAACTTTTTTCAATTGTATCTTTATATAAATTGATTTTTTTAAAATCAATTATAACGTCTTTTCCTAACCTTTTTAAATCAAACTTCAAAAGGTATATGTATATTTTAAGTTATAGATATAGTTTGCTGAGTTGATGTATAATTTAGCTTTTGTTTGATTCGTTAATTTGAGATGAAATTTTTTAAAGTTGAAGTTGATTAACTTTTTAAAAACTAGTTATAATTTTTATTAACTTTTTAAAAAAGATAAAAATTGATATGAAAAATTTAAGTTCTAATTATAACACTATACAAATGCTTAGTAATTGGAACTTTTTTCAACTATATCTTTTAAGTATAGTTAATTTTTTTTTTTATCAATTATAAGGTCTTTTCTAACTTTTTTAAAAACAAACTTTCAAAAAGTATGAATGTTATAATTTCCAAATAGAGTTGCTGAAAATTTGGTCACTGGAAGTTACCATCGATGCATGCATGTAGCCTATAATTATCGAAGTACTGAAAATTTTATCAGAACTTGGATAAGACCTACTTTTATCAAGTACAATGCATATATATAAAATTGACACGTTAAATTTAATTAATGCATAATTTGTATGGTTTATCATTTAAATTAAGGATTAAGTCAGTTTTCCAATGTCATCTTAACATCTTCCAAGAGATTGAAACTAAAGCATATATTCTCTTTTGGACTCTAGTTTGAATGAGTAGTTCGTATCTTATATCAGAATGTTTTTACTTGAACCGAAAACGTGATGCCAACTAGCTAGTACTTCTACTCGTAACTAGTTAATCTAGTTAGGAGGGAGGGTGGGAATTAAACTATTTATATAACTTGAAAAAAAAAAAGATAATAATAATAAAAGGATTAGTAGTATCCTCATACTATATGCACGGAATAACGATTTTGAAATCTACTAAGACAGCCGGAAGGAAAACGAGATAAATCAATGATTTTATCAATTATCTTGAAAAGTCCATCGTTAAACATACAACCTTACTATTTCATGAAACAAAAAAGTGCGAGCAGAAAAATTCAAACCCTTTCGTAAATATATATGAAAAAAATATTAAAACAATCATCGTTTACCGTTATGTCATCATGATGTATGGTAAAATTTCAACTAGATTCCTCACCTATATACACATTCGTATAGCTAGCCCATGCCACTGTAAGAGTTGACATTAAAACATGCCGTTAGACCCAAATTCCAATGGCCAAATTCATGCAAAGAGTAATAAAATTTTTAAGGACTTGATGGTTGAAATTTAGAATCTAATTAAATCAATTAGCCTCTCCCCCAATAGAGCCCAACGATGCATCATTAACTAAGCTATTGAATGAGCCCGTGTTGCAAAAGTATGTACTTATAACCTAACTAATTTCATTATATATATATATATACTTATAACCTAACTAATTTCATTATATATATTCGAATTTTATTCATTGGTCCACCTTATTTTAATATATGCCCCTGTACAAGGGTAAAGGACCACTCCTTGGAAGTCTTGCGGTGGATGTAGCATATTCTAATTCCAGCTAAAAGTGTACAATTTCTTTTGTCGTTTTCTTTGCTAGTTTAGGTCCCCCCAGCTTGGAGGGGATTAGAGCATATATATATAAGATATATCTTACGCAATTTATATTGGTGTGTGTGTGTGTGTGTATATATATATATATATATTTTTTTTTTTTTAAGAAGCGGCTTATTCAAGGCAACTTTCTTTCTTTTTTCGTTTTTTTTTTTTTAAGGAAGCAACTTTCATTTTTAAGTCCCCTTCACTAATTATTATATATATAAAAACGTGTATATATATATATATATATATTATATCAGTCTACAATATTAATTTGGTTCCAATCATCTCACTATCTTATACTCAATAAGGACAATACTCAAGGCAAAAATCTGAACTATGCTTTGCTATATAGCTAGGAGCATAAAAAAAAATATATATACATATGCAAATTAGAGCAAATTAAAATGCACGCGTGGGGAGCATGGTAAGCTTCACTTTTTGTCATTAGGGTTACCAACATTTGAATTATACCATTGGGAAGACCATCATCTTCCATATTTGCCTGGCCTCTTATGTCACAACAAAGTGCTTTACATGAAAACTTGTCTAGTCGGATAAGATCGATGTAAGCATCCCAACTACAGTTAAGACTAGACTACGTACTAAGAAAGTATATATATTTAAGAACAGAGTCACCCATAATCGAGTGAGAGCTTCCACCTTAATGAATTTTTCTTTCTTTCAATTTTTATCTTTAAAAACTTAACAAATTTTTTTTTTCGTTGTACCAATTTTATTAAGAACATTATCATCTAGTGTATGTCCTCATATACTGGCTTAGTCGTTGTATACATGTGTATATATATATATATGTGTATTTGTGTGTGTGTGTACTATTATTGTTTGCTTGTTTGGAGTTTCATGCCAACAGGTCTGTCTCCTCTGTGTCAAAATCTAGCATATGAGGTACCCATGATGCTTCCCTCACTGTATGATGAGCCTTGAAAAGTAAGATACAAGCTAACAGAGTGAAAAGACTCACCATTACATGATGAAGATCATATGGGGTATAGTTCTTTTTTATGATTTTTTGTTTTCTTTCGTGCTTATTTCAAAAACTATCATTCCAAGATTACAAGTACTAGTTTTAAGTTATGCGTAATGTGAACTTAGTTCATGATTAGATTCCTTTAATCATTAGTTCGTTTAATTCCTAGGAACCAGCCGCAAAAAGGTCATTTTCTAGGAGGGTGTAGAGATGGGACACCAAGCTGAAAAACACAATTATGTTGTTTTGTATCTCATGACACACTCTCTGTTTATTATTTTTATCATGTCATCTAAATTATCATAATCAAGACGTCAAAAATAAAATAAAATAAAATAAAATAAAAAGAGTTTCTGTGCTTATCTTCTTGTAATTATTAGTGTTTCATGTTCAACAAATGCGTCATTCAAGGATTCGAGCTTTTTCATCAATTTGGATACAAAAGGGGATCGGATTAGACGTAAACGCAATAGAAAAATAAGGGAAGAAACACGGGAAAATATTCAAATTGGCTACAAATATACGCCAAATGATCAATGGCAAAAAGGAAGGAGTAAAGATAAATATACCCTCAAAAAATTGAGAATATAGAAATGGATTATGATATATATAGAGAGGTAATTACGTTTATATAGCTGCTAATTGAGAATAGAGCATGGATTATGATATATATATATATATATATCGAAAGGTAATTAGGTTTATATAGCTGCTAAG
Source organism: Ficus microcarpa (assembly GCA_025413485.1). Lineage (NCBI taxonomy): Eukaryota > Viridiplantae > Streptophyta > Magnoliopsida > Rosales > Moraceae > Ficus > Ficus microcarpa. Next base: position 39,498,572 of record CM046377.1, on the reverse strand, counting down.
GTCTTCAAAGAAATTTAAGTGCGCAACTTAGCATATGAATAATTTTCAAAAAATATGTCCATATGAGAATATGTAATGAAAGTACCACACCAAGAGTTCTTTTTTTACCTAATAAAAAAAGGAACTGTTGTCATCCGAAGCTCCATCTTTGTTATCTATACTAAAATCCAAGAACCTATCAAGAAAATGAAAAGTGTCTGAAAACTTTATCGTCTAGATAGAAAAAATCGAAAAACCTATAAATAAAATGAAAAGTATTGACTCATCTTCCAAAGTATGAACGTTATAAAAAAAGAATATATGAAGCAGCGAGTGACGTAATAAGAAGTTATAGTATAGTCAAATTCATATATAGAAGAAAAGAAGAGCTCATGCTCTATTGAGAAATGGAAATTATAATGTTTTTAATATCAAAGTCTGTCATTGCAATTGGGGACCCATCACCCAAGAAAAAGGGCATAAAAACCACAACGACCCGTGCAATTACAAGGAACGACAATTAAGCCTTGGCGTATAAAGAAAACAACACAACGAAAACCACAAAACTCAAAGGACCGTTAAATAAATAAATAAGTAACTTAAAGATGCTCCTGTATCAATTATTTTCAAGTTTAATAAAGATTTCTTACTTCAAAGAGGAAATAATCAACTAATTCCTTACTTTAATTAGCATTAGCCTGTCAAATTAACCATCATGCGAACATGACAGATCGACAATATTGTGCCCTTTATTCTTCCTGTCTGTGACTAATTCACGAAGCATAATTTCAAGTTTGACCCTTAATTGGCGCTAATTTTTTCTCCTTTTTTTCTTTAATGGAAATATCTTTTGTACGAATTTTGTTACTTGTTAAATTAAACCATTCAGAGGGCTTCTTAATCTTCGCTTGAAAAACATAACTGGCGTTTGCTAAATTCCATAAGCATTTGATTGGTAATCAGCTAAAAAATAAATAAATAAATAAATAATCTTCTCTTTTCTTTTCTGTTCCTTTTTTTTTTTTTTTTTTAAAGGAAAAAACGGATGTTTGTTGAGAATCACATCAATATTGCCAAACTGGACACTCTTTTTCTTAAGGATTATGATTGCTCGTAATAATTATCACTATTGATAACTAACCTAATTATAATAAATAACCCCTTGATTCGTAATTAATAATTTAATATCCTATGTGAGTCCGAGACATTACGAATCTTAGAGTTAATAATTGTATTTATAAATTAGGGTAAATGTTAATTATACGATGACGCTTGAAACAACATAAGTTTACATATATGGCAAAGTTTTACTGGTTTTTCATCTTTCTTATAAAACAAATTTCAGTATAGTCCGTTAAATGCACGAAGATGGAGTTTTCTTCCCGGAAAAAGAAAAGGGAAAATTCGGAGTAATCCAATTTGGGTGTATAAAGAGAATACTATTTTAGTCATAGAGATTCGTAATTTCCATATATAACTTTTGAAAACAATTTAAGTTTAATATTCACATCATAATACTATAAGTAAACAATATTTAAAATTGCAAAGTGATGCCCCTTGATTAAAACGCACCAAATTCATAAAAAAATATCAGACCGTTCGATATTACAACTTCACATAAATTCGCCCTCTTTTTTTTTTTTTTTTTTCGGTCCTTGCAGCTTGCCAGATTTTGTATTGAACTCATGCCATAACTAGGACCTTCAATTCTTGAAATATTTAAATAATCAATTTAAATAGATAAATATTTAAAAAATCAATTTTGCTTTTTTAAAATATTTAAAGTAAATGGTTAATTTAATAGATAAATAATCAATTTGTTATAATAAAATAAATTATTTGCTTAATAAATCTACAGTTTACTATTATTTACTATAATTATATGTAAAACTTGCTATTTAATTTAATTATTTCTTTTATTTCTTTTTCCCCTTAGCCTTTAATCTCCTGTTTCGCTACACAGAATATTGGAATGTGTTTATTTGAGATGTAAATAATATCAGCATATAGACGTCAGCTTTGGTCTCTGAAAACTTTGGTATATGTTTGGATCATCATTTTAAATTTAAAATTTTTCATTCAACTCAAATTCAAATTTAATTTTTCATATTTTAAGACTTCGTTTGGTAACAAAGTTTAAGGCCAACTAAACTGTATTTTTTCATCTTAATTTTTATATTTTTCTAATCGGTCAACAAAATTTATAACTAGTTTTTAAAAAATTAATTCAACTCAATTTTAAAAATTTCATCTTAACTCAAACTCAACTTATTTACCAAACAGACCCTAAACATTCGTAATCAAAAAAAAAAAAAAAAAAAAGAACGAACGAAAGAAAGAAAGGAAAAACTTAAATCCAACTTACAAGCCAAAACGGGTCATATTTCATATTCATTTTTCTCCAAAAAGTCAAGAGTCAAGTTAGTCAACTTTTTTTTTTTTTTTTTTTTTGAGGGGAAGTTTAAGTCAACATTTTAATTCTATCAAAAGTTGGTCCACATTTTAACAGTTAGAACCTTTACTAGGTGGCTCCTTCAGAAAATAAATATAAAGCCCAATAGGCCCATAGCTCAGAGGGAAAAGTCTTCTCCTTGTAGGCAACAGGAAACTCAGCCAGCCGTCTGGTAGGCCGGTCGAACTGAAATTGCACCCGTCCATTTACCTCGTGATATACAAAAACGGATTGGGATCCACAGCCTTGTAAATTACTAAAATCGCCCCAATATTATGGTCACTTTTTCACTTCACCCTCTTACTTTAAAACTTGTCGTTTTGCCCTTTCAATGTTTAAAAAGTTTACATAATGCTCCTTCTGTCCAATTCTCAGCTAATGTAACAGTAAATACAAGTGAAAACAAAAAGTGATGACATAGAATTAAAAATGGTTAGAGTTTGGTGATCACCCAAATTTTGTTTGATTTGGCCCGAAAAGCTCGCGGTATAACATATGTAGTTGAGTTTTTAATAGGAAATTTTTTTCGACTTTATGGTGTTAATGGAGAGATCAAGCCGATACGGACCTGAACCTGTTTTCAACCGGTTCACATTTTAAGGTTTTGAATATATGTGATGTAATTTTAGGTTTTTATTATTATACTCTTTTTGTTATAGACTCTCCTCTTGTATTGATCGTCAATTTAGTGGATTTTTTTTCTTCTGCTTGTGGTTTTTTCCTATCTAGGGTTTTTCATATAAATCTGTGTGTTCTTATTTTTTCCAATTTTCTTGTTGTCTATTTGTTCCTAATTTCGTAACAAAAACCTTAGCTTGAGTTTGATATACTGGTTGGAGTTGACCTTTTTAGATTGGAGTTGTTTAATTTTCAAAAATTAGTCAAAAAATTTTTGTTAATTTTTCAAGGAAAAAAATAAGTTGAAAAATTTTAGTTTCAACCAATGTTCCAAACAAAACATTGATATAATTACAACCTAAATTCGAAACTCTTAATTAATAAAAAAAGATGGTGGATAGCAAAAAAGAAATACGCAGGATCAGCAAAACCATGCTTCCAAGTAAAGATATTTGGCAAATACATTCTGATATGCACTTGCTTCATTGTCGTAAGGGATTTAGTCATTTTCTTGGCAGCAAGACCTACACAGAGTGATGGTATAGTTCAAAGCCACTATCACGTAAAGGGTTAAGATCATTAATTAATTATCCTCAGTTCTTTTCGACAACCGGATCTTATTATCGATAAAATTCATACTTTCAACCACGAAGCAGATTCAACGTATTTTTACTTGAAAAAAGAAAGAAAAAAAAAAAAAAACTACATACATGAAGATATATATTGTGTTATGTCAACATACCCTATTTCTCATTAAAATTTTGATCTTAAAACCTTATAAAATTTTGTTTTAGTTATTAATCCTCATTGACAAAAATTTCTAATTCCGTCGTTGTATATAATCTTATTGAAAGTTTAATTCCATTAAGCAAGCTTCATCATATATGAGTTCGACAATTGGTCTTTTTTTTTTTTTTTTTTTTTTTTTTTTTTTTTGACACCCAAACTTCATTTTGGTGGGAAGGTAGTCAGTTTGTGTGATAAATATCCAACTATATCACCCCACATTTCTGCCCAATCCCAAGCATTTATGCAAACTTTTGAAACACCGGGGAGAAACAATGACACATTTTAGAAGTTGGGGGACGAAGTGAAAAAGGTTGCTAAAATCTGGGGCGATTTTCAAAATCTGTCCAACTATTTATTTGCTTTCCCTGACCGAGTTAAGGACAGAGAATCGGCCGGGTTACCCACTCACCGAGTTGGCAATATTCAAGTTTGAGCTCGCCTTTTGATTTCGTCTTCGTCTTCGTCTTCTTCGTCGCTTTCTCTCTCTTCCCCGAGCTCAGCGATCACAGAGAGAGAGAGAGAGATGTCTCTGAAAGCTTCAAGCTCTGGCAAAAACCTGGTGCTGCCAATTTCGGATCCTCCGAGGGACGAAGACAGGGAGAGGCTCCTCCCCAGAGATGGCGAAGATAAGCTCTTCAGAGGATCCGCCATGACCAAGCGAGGAGCTTACGCGGCCATTTCCTACATGTCTTGCGCTGGTATGATTTTGGTTCTTTTTTTTTTTTTTTTGTCTGCGCAACCTAAATTGTTTGATTTTCTTTGTAAAAAAAACTAGCTTTTTCTTTTTTTGAATCACTTTATGGTTACGATTATCTTAGGGGAAAGGTTCTGGTTTAATCACCCTATCATTTTGGAATTCGGATTGGTAAACGCAAAATTTATGGAACTGATTACTAATTAGGAATCAGGGGATGAAATTTGAACAAATTGACGTTTTCTGGCATTAGGAATTTGAAGTTTGAGACGTCTAAATGGAAAAAAAGAAAGAAAATTGGACGATATTTTTGCAATTTTTGTTTTGTTTTTGTTTTTGTACAGATGATTAATTATTGCGTGATCTGTTTTTGCAGTGCTCTTGGTTATGTTCAACAAAGCAGCTCTTTCTTCTTATAATTTTCCTTGTGCAAATGTCATCACTCTCGTTCAGGTAGATCCCGCACCACCAGATTTCTTGACATTTGAGGGTTGCGTTGTTTGCTGTTCTTCGTTTTTACTTTAATCCTTTGTTGCTTGTTACGAAGTTGTGATTATTGAACGAAATTAAACCGCCATTCCGATGCAATATAGACTGGTGAAGTTTCTAGAGGACTAATTATTCCTAACCATAGGGGTGAAATCGTTGACTATCAACTGTTTCATCAGCATAAGAATTCCTCATACAAGTGGACTTCAAATTGATCGGCATGTTCCCCTTTGTACTCCCTCATTTTGGGGAATTCTAGTGTGCTGATATTTTACACATTATATGGTATTTCATTAACAATGTTACCTTTTTCTTTTTTGTTCGTATTGTTATGTAAGAGATCCATGTGATCTTTTTTCTGATCATTTTCAATTTGAATGTCACTGCAGATGATATGTTCATGTTGTTTTCTCTACATATTAAGACGTTGGAAGATAATTTCTTTCGCAGTCAGTGAGTCTTTGGCAGGTCCTGGTAATTCCGTGACACTTGTGCCATTAAAGACTGTGAGGCATACCCTTCCTCTCGCAGGAGCCTATTTGGTTTACATGGTATGCATGGCATAATATTGCAAACAAATTTCTCTGGCTGATGACATAGACTTTTAGTTGTAAAATATTTAAACATCTACCCGTAATTTAATTTGTCCTTGAAAGCTAGCCACCATGGAGTCTGTTCGTGGAGTAAATGTTCCAATGTATACCACGCTCAGGCGGACAACAGTGGTGTTTACAATGATTGTGGAGTATATTTTGGCAGGACAAAGATATACATCTCCTATAATAGGAAGGTAAACGGCCTTATACTTCATTTCTGTATATATGCTAGTGTAGAGATTTATAGATGATGATCCCCAGATTTCTTTTTCTTTGTTCTGCATGCAAGATTTCTGGGTTTCATCTCGTGAAATAAAGGCATGTTACACAATTTTGATCAAAATTTTTTAGTTTTGTTCATGAATGAAATAGTGCCTTTTGTATTTTCTATATCGAGAAATAGACAAAATGGAGAAGTTAGAGTGATTAGCTGAATAATATGCTCTGGAAACCATTGTGCCAGCCCTCATTAGGTGAGTAGTTGGTGTCGTCTACTCAGTTGCCAGACCACCTTATGTTGCTAGATTTGGACTTCCTCCCCACCCTTTTCGTCCACCTATCTCAAACTTTTATTTTTCCTGTAGCAAATATAGTTTCACCGATGGTAAAAGGATCAATCTCTTGTATGCAAAAAATCCTGATTAAAACTTTATTTGATGCTGAAATGAGTTCATACATTTTTCTTTTGGTCAACTGGCCATATTTCTGATTGCTTCATTTAACGGAAAATTTCAAGTTATCAGCGTTGGATTGATCGTTCTTGGTGCATTTATTGCTGGAGCTCGGGACTTCTCATTTGATGCCTATGGCTATTCTGTGGTTTTCTTGTCGAACATCACCACTGCAATATATCTTGCAACCATAGCCCGTATTGGTAGTACTTTAAAAGTTTTCATTTTAGGCAGAATTGTTAAACTTTTACTTACTAGCTTGACACCCTTTTTGAATATAAACTAAAAACTTGATGCTTGACAGGGAAATCCAGTGGTCTTAACAGCTTTGGCCTTATGTGGTGCAATGGTAAGCTTATATATCCTAACGTAATTCATGCCTCTGGAACTTGCTGTTGTTGTTTCCCTGCATAGGGAGAAAACTCAGTTAAATCTTATTGCAAATGTAAACGAATAATGACATTTCTCTTTTTGTAAATAGGAATTATATGTGGGCCAGTTTTGCTGTTATGGACATTTGTTTGGGGTGATTTGAAGGCGACTTTCAATTTTCCTTTTCTTCTTTCTCCTGGTTTTATGGTACTTCCTCGTCACCAAATACAACTTTACTCTTTTCAACAGTTGACTTTCATGCTAAAAAAGTTGTCCATAGGTTCTGGAATTTTCTCTTATCATAGGTAAATTATTCGGTTCCATATGTTCATAAACTATGCTTGTTTCTTGGGCAGGCTGTGTTGCTTTGCTCCTGTATACTTGCTTTCTTCTTGAACTACAGTATATTTCTTAACACAACGCTAAATTCAGCACTCACACAGACAATTTGTGGTAATCTGAAGGTATGTCTTCATTTTGCATCTCCCATGTCCTCAGTACTTCGCAACAGATTTCTGAAGTTTTGAATATAAAAGGAACCTATCTTTTTTAACTTTTCGGTTGTTGTGACGTTTATAGGATTTTTTCACCATCGGTCTTGGCTGGATGCTGTTTGGTGGGCTTCCATTTGACCTCGTGAGTATCAACTCTTCTCTCTTTTAAACTGCTGTCAATCTGGTAATCTATTTGAAGTATGCCATGCCATGTTTGCTTCCCTCCTGTGACTGAATCTCGTGTGTATCTCTTTGTAGTTTAACATTGTTGGGCAATTCCTTGGTTTCATCGGTTCCGGGTTGTATGCATACTATAGGCTCGTAGGAAAGTAATTCTCAAAGCTGGGTTAATCATTTCATTGGAGATGATCAATGGCTACCATTGATTGCCCTTCATCTTCTGCTGTCGGTTATTGCGGTTCTTGCACAGGATATTTCTGCCAAGTGAGAAATCCCCGATCCTGCTTCTCTAGGAAAAGACGGGCTTTAATTTTAGATGAGTGGCTTCGAAACCGAAACAGCGAAGCAGCAAAAAATAAAAAATAAAAAATAAAAAATAAAAAGTTTATGTAGTATAGGAGTCTCTGCTTGGCCAATGTTGTTGTTTTAGGAGTTATTTTTCTCCTTTCTAACCCCCTTGAGTTCTTGATACAGATGCTAATAGTTTTAAAGAAACGAGATTAGAATTTTTTAGTACAATTGTTGTAATAAAATTAACTTATGTCGATACCATATTCTAGTTAAATGACGACCTACTGAGAATTTTGATTTGTTTATTTTCAAGCATTGTGAGATTAGAATTTTCTATTACTGTTATTATCTGAGTTTTCATTTCAGCACTACAAAAAACACAATGGAACACGCTAAAGGCTGTCTGTGTTCTTTAGCCGCTATAAACCGTAACTCTAATTCGTTCGGTTTAGTTATGCGTTCCTCTGGGTTTGATCAAAGTTGATCTGAAGTCCGGCAATAGCTTAATTACCGTTTTTCTGTTCTACTAAAATTATTACCACTCAGACTTACGTCTCCGAGGAAGTTTCTGATCATCAAGGCCTTCACTGGCAAGGTTTAGATGGGCGAATGTTCAGAAATGCAGTGGAGCTGAGTAAAACGACGGCGAATAAACTGGTGTTCCATTGCGCCGTGACCCCCCGTAGAGGGAGACCTTCAGTGCCCCTCCGGGAGGTTTGGGGATTGACTAGAGAGTAAAAGGACTGCCGAAGTCCAACATCATCTACGGGACTGATATTATAAAAATTAATCAAATACAAACCTCAACCAAACAGAAACGGCCAGAAAAAAGAGGCTTTCAAAGGACATAACAATGAAAACGATAACCTCCTAAAGAACATGTAGAACAACAACGAAAAACGATGAGTAAAATGATCAGTAATGTTGAACAACAACGCTGAGAAAACGAGAAGTCTGAAAAGAGAAAAGAAATGCATAATAATCTATTCAAAAGATAATACGTAAACGATAATCAGGAGAAAGGATTAAATAAAATAAAAATAAAAATAAAAATAAAAAAAAAAAAAAGAGAAGCTAAACGACAGCAGTGAATGACGACAATGTGAAAACAGCAATAAAATTAAAACGACAATAACTATGAAAAGCGAACAATGTGATTCAATTTAAAAAAACAGGGGGGGGGGGGGGGGACAACAGCAAAAAAAAAAAGTGGGGAACAACATTAATAAACGGCAATGTGTGAAACAAAACGACGACAGAAATATGCAACGCAATAACGTAAGGAATAACAACAAATAAGGAAACGACAACCTAGAATGGACAGGAAAGAGGTAAAAGTAGGCAAAAGAGCTGAAACGGCAATACACACAATCGAAATGTAGAAAGAACCGAACACGACAAAAAAATTAATAAAACTACATAAATTAACAGGTGAAGCGGCAACAAAATGAAAACGACAAGAAGAATTAAACGACAGTAAATATGAAAAAAGACTACTAAACGATAAAGTTTTAAATGACAACGTAGAGAAAATGACGTGAAATATGACACGGCCAAAACTGTAAGAAACGACAAAATAGGTGCAACGACGATGAAATGACAGAAAGAGTATTGAAACGAAGAAATGATAACCGTCGGAGACGACACGTTTAGTGGGGGGGGGGGGGGGGGGAGTTATTCGAACGACGAAACGCAAAGCAAATAAAACTTTTTTTTTTTTTTTTGAAACGAAGCAAAGATAACTTAAAAAAAAAAAAAGTGAAATAATCAAATGACTGAAATAATTGAACGACTAAGATGTAATAAAGTCTCATTTATATACTCTATCGATAGAATTAATTTTTTAAACCATTACAGTATAATCAAACGGCTAAGATGTTGTTAATACATGATAACTATAATACACATTACCTCATAATATTATATACTAAAATTTTTTTAAAAAATAGAAACTAAAAAATATTCAAAGAAACTAAAAAAAAACTGGCTAGCGACCATCCACTTGTGGACCTTCCACAACGGCGACGAGCGGCCCCCTCCCTGATGTCGATAAAGCCCCCCTCGCTCCCCCCAATGTCGTTGACGAGTGTCCCCTCCTGATACTGACGAAGACCCCCTCCTTCCCTTAACCAGATCTGCCCCCCTCCCCCAAACCAGATCTGCGCCTCCCTCCCTATTGATGGCAAAGATCCATCCCCTCCCTCCCCCCCGTCCCTGGTGTCCCTGTCGGCCAGATTTGGCCACCTCGTAACCCAACCCCCCCTCGGGATGACAAGGTCCTCCCCTCCCAAGGCCTACGACCCTAGCGATGAACCACCGACCTGCAAGCCTGATGATCCCAGGCGATGACTTATGACTAACCATATGACACCTCCGACAAGGACAAGCCCGCGGCCTGCCACCAATGAAGAGCTTCCCCTTACCCCAAACCTTTCATTGGTGAAGGTTTAGTTTTTTTTTAATTTCTTTTTTTATTATTTGTTTAATTTATTTATTAGTTTATATTATTGTGAAATAATACGCATGATAATTACAAAATATAAATAACATTTCTACTGTTTGATCATATCTAAATAATTTAAAAATAAATTCTATTAATAGGGTATATAAATAAGACTCTATTACATATTTACCCATTTAAATATTCTTTTTTTTTTTAATTTTACACTAAAAATTCAAACTTTATATTTTTAAACAGAGTCATATGTAATTTCAAAAAAAAAAAAAAAAATAGAGTGTGATATTACGATTAGCTATGCAATGCCTATGATTACTAAACACTCCATTTAATTATGGAAGAAAAATGAAAAAGGTGAGTGAATTGCCTCCGACACAAGCTCCGATTCCAAAAGACAGCTTCGAAGCTCCTCCTTTACATCACAATGGCGATGCGTGTTCTTCTCTATTAGGAATCTCTCTCTCTTTCCTCTTTGTTCCTCTCTCTATAAGGCCAGGCCAAATGGGTCGAGGATTCTGCAACACTCAGCGGCATGGCTCACGGCAGGGTGAGCACCAGCGACGACGAATTTGCCCCTCGCGTTTCGCTGGAAAGGCATCAACGCTCTCTGGCTTTTCCTTTGTCTCCCCTCTCGCTCATCGATGGCCTCTCTCGAAAGAGTGTTTCCTACGATAAGCTTCCCCAGAAGCCCCTCAAGCTCTCCGTTCTCAAATTCGACGGCTCTTCCTTCGGTAATTCTCTAGCCGATTCAGAAAATATTAGAACTCATTTGTGTGGATTGGATCTGAAAAATGTTTTCTTTTTCATTTTCTCAGCAACCAAACGTGTGTTTAAGTAGGATTTTCTGGTGACTATGAGGTTTTGATGCTTATTAATTTTCGTGACGAGTTGAGTTTTTTTGCCATTATAGATGTTGAAATTGCAAAAACAGCCACTGTTGATGAACTTAAGCAGGCAGTGGAGGCGGTCTTCAGTCACCTTCCGCAGAAGGGACCTGGAAAAATTTCATGGTTCGTTCATGCATTTGTGAAAATTCTTGATTTGTTTTATTCAAAATTGTTTCTTTTCTTTCATTTTGTCTCTCTCCCAGTTATTAAGTCTATACTTTGTGGTTTATGGAAAGGAAAATGAACTTGGAAGATTATTTTTACCGATCTCCGAAAATGCTACTGTTTATAGTTAGTTTCCAAAGTTTTTTACAAATTGGACCTTCTTGTTGTCAGTAATTGTTTGCTTTCCTTCTTCGAATTTTGTTCATGCAGGCCGTATGTATGGGGACATTTCTGTTTGAGCTACAACGGGCAGAAGCTAGTCATCGATACCGACTGCATTAGAGATTATGGTGTCAAGGATGGTGATCAGGTTTGTGATAAGTTTCTCCATCCAAGATATTTGTTGTACAATGACTCGTATGGTAGATTATGTTTCTACAGTTGTTGGGAGGGTGACTTAATTGGATAATACGATTATTCATTGTGTGTGCTACTTGAGTTTTATCGGTGTGGGAGTTGCAGAAGTGATTATACTAAGAAAACTGTATGTGGACCTAATCCAAGTCCAACCAAGAGCTAAAATATACTTATCTGCTATTGATTTTCTGTGCATAAACTGATCCAGTAATCCTTCTAGTAAAAAATTTTTTACAATATCCAGGATGGTCTTTTCTTCAGATTTTGGGTAATGCATTTTAGTTCAGCTCTTGTTAGTATCATTTTTTGTTTTCCTCCATTTTGACTTGACCGCGTTTCCGGTTGCATATGCTCCTTTCGTCCTTGTGAACTTGGAAATTATTTTGTGATGTCCGGCAAATCAGACTTCATTCACTAGTATTAATTCTTTTGCTTTTGGTACATGCAGCTTCAGTTCATGCGACATGTCTCAATAAGCTATAACATGGCTAGAAAGCGATCTAAGCGCAAAAATATGTAAGGGCCTCTCTGTTGTTTCCGATGATTATCCCAAAAAAGATACAGGATAAGAATATGATGTGTCCTTGAAGAAGATTAATTTTGTTGTTCCAAAAACAATGTATCCAAAAACAAGAACATTTAGTCCCATATAAAAGCTCAATAACGTCTAGCCGGTTATTGAATCTCCACATGTCTGTACAAAAGCTCAATAATCCTGCTGAACCAGGATTGTTCATCTCTAATACTCTTTCATATGCAGGTCACGGTCACCGTCAATCAGCTGCGACGATGAAGAACAAAATGACAAGGAACACTCTGAGCGTGGTTATAAAGGGAAGGGGAAGCTCCGTCATTATGTGGATCAAGGTTGTTCCATAGGACAACATGAAATCAAGTTGACTAATTTGTTGCGGGAGTGGTTCTCACACTGGAAGATCGCGTCACTTGGAAAAAAGAGAGTTGAAGATGTGGCGTGTCCCTCAAGAGTCCCCACTGGTATCATGGAAGGTTTTAAGAAGATTGTACGACGTTGCTGTGATAAATGCTATTCTCGAAAGGCTACTATACTACTTTCTCACGGAAGACGCCGTCCGTGAAGGAATATTCGAAGAAATTACCAATGCTTGGAAACCACTCTTGAAATTTGCTAGAATATTGGTGGGAGCATCCTTTCCAAATATACTGCAAATACTTGCAATTTCGCTTTGTTTCTTGATTCTCTTTTGCTCACATCACGCAATCTTGTTGGTAGAAGTTAAACACACTTAGTGCTAGTGAATAAAATTGTATGCTTATCGTCTCCATGAAAGAATTTATGGGGCTACTTACACCAGTTTTATGGTACTTGTATTTTAATGCATTCCTAAATCCTACTTCACATGATCATATTAAAATGATTTTGCATTATATATGTCCCATAATTGGCAAAGTCGAGCTTTTAAAGAAAATTGAGATTTGGATTTGGTAGGTTCTCCGAATTAAGGCCAATCCATTATCCGTAATTCCGTATGCATAACAAACTCAATGTGATGCGCAAATTAAGGAATCTATCTGATTTTTTTTTTTTATAAGTGTTAGAGTACGGTGATCTGAATTTTGTTTGATTTGACGTAAAAAGCTTGCGGTGTGATATATATGGTGAACTATAATTATAAGATTTTTTTAGGAGTTAGTGATGGTAACGGAAGGATCGAGGCCCCACAGTAGTCTATACCTGCACACACACATATATATGAAGTATTTTTAGAATTTGAATATTATGTTTTTATGTAGCACTCAAAACACATTCCTTTTATTTTAATCTTTGATATAGTAGATTTTTTTGTTTTTTATCTGTGATTTTTTTCACACGTAAATCCTTTTTTTTATTTTTCGTTTTCCTATTGCATATTCTCATTATTTCGTAACAGTAAGAAATCTATCAGATTAACTTCTTGATTAGACATCTTATTGTGCTTGAAAATGGACATGAATCTACAAAATTTCTCTAAAATTTATCTAACACACTAGGAAGTGAAAATAATTTTAAAAAAAAAATCCTTAAACCGTCAAATCGCCTTTCTGTGCAGTGTGCACCCCATGGATACAGAGCCACCCCAAAAAAAATTTTGAAGAAGGAAAAATGAAAAAAATCTCACACACGTGCAAGCAAAAAGACGCACGTGTGAAAACTGGCCCCACCGAGACCCCAAGCCACCTCACAAATTTTGTGTGGCGAAGGAAGAGATAGCCCCCTCTGTTGATAACCAGAACACACAAAGCTTGGGCTTTGGAGATTTCAATTTCCAATTCCAACTCCATCGAACCATACTCAAAACACAAATACAAACACACATTCTCATTCATAATCAGATTCAGATTCAGAGAAAATCAGCCATGGCGAACATGATCATGGCCTCCTCCAAACCCCTCTCTCCTCGCTCTCTCTCGTCCACTACCCCGTCCACTTCCACTTCCACTTCCAGACCCAGAATCACACTTCTCCAAGTGTCCCTCCCCAAAATCCCCAAAATCTCAAAGACCCGACTCCTCTCCCTCTCCTCCTCCGCCCTCAAGTCCCTCCCCCTCGCCGCCGCCGCCTCGCTGGCCCTGGCGCCGCCGTCGCTGGCGGAGGAGATCGAGAAGGCGGCGCTCTTCGACTTCAACCTGACACTGCCGATAATCATGGCGCAGTTTCTGTTCCTGATGGTGGCCCTGGACAAGGTCTACTTCACCCCGCTAGGGAAATTCATGGACGAGAGGGATGCCGCCATTAAGGAGAAGCTGAGCGGCGTGAAGGACACCTCGGAGGAGGTTAAGCAGATGGAGGAGCAGGCCGCCGCCGTCATGAGGGCGGCGAGGGCGGAGATCTCGGCGGCGCTGAACAAGATGAAGAAGGAGACGCAAGTGGAGGTGGAGCAGAAGCTCGCCGAGGGTCGCAAGAAGGTCGACGCCGAGCTGCAGGAGGCTCTGGCCTTGCTTGAAAAGCAGAAGGAGGAAACCATCAAGTCCCTTGACACCCAGATTGCTGCTCTCAGTCAGGACATCGTCAAGAAGGTCCTTCCACTTTGATTCTCTCTCTCTCTCTCTCTCTCCCCCTTGTAATTCTTCTTTTCTTTTCTTTTCTTTTTTTTATAGTGATTTTTCATGGGAAATTTATGGAGCGGGGACTCTTATATTTGTATGATACTTTTTTTTATGGGATGGTATGTATTGATTTGAAATAATCAGGCAGTTTTTTGGGGTTCTATATAAAAGCTCTTTGTTCAAAAGGACCAACCATAGCAATTTTTAAGTAATTTATAGTCCGTGCGAATCATAAAATACATTTTGAATGTTATTCAAATGTAAAATCTAACGATCCATTTGATGATTAAGTTTGAGTTGAAAAAATACTATTTGAGTTAAAAATTTTTATTGATTTTTCAGAAAACACAAAAAAAATTTCAGAAAAAGATAAAAAAAATTTTCAGAAAAAAATAAAAACTGAGATAAAAAAATACAATTTGAACTCATTTATCAAATAAAACCCAAATAATTTATTCAAATTAACTACGTGTTTAGATAATTATCCAAAAAAAATGTGAACATATTTAAACATTTCAAGCCAATAGTGATCGAACGAGAGGTCATTGTAATTTAGTACAATAATAACTACTAATTTTAATAACTCATCCGAATGAGACATTGGTGATGTTTCATTGAATGACATTGTTCTTCTCAACCAGATCAGCAGAGAGAGAAGCAATTTGCTGGTTTTTTGCAGTGCCTGGGGGATATTAGTTTAACGCAAAACTGCAACTTTAAAATAAAAAAGAAAAAAGAAAAAGAAAAAAGAAAAAAGAAAAAATGAAAAAGGCCAGGAGAAAGAGAAAGTGATGATGTTTAGATCAGCTAACTAATGGATAAACTTGCTCTGAGAGAGGGATTTCGCCGGTAGGTGGGCCGGCGGTTGGAACATGAAAAACAGACCGAAAAAACTCGTGCTCTTTAAACGATGGAATTCCATTTATAGAAAAAACGACGGCATCTTCTTTTGGAATCATCAACGTGAGGGGAAACGACAACGTTCCTAGCAGACGCAATATTTCTACAAAAGAACGTCAGTTGGAAACGGCAATTTATAGTTTCAACTGTAGTAGTATAAAAAAGACGACAAACATCTCTTACACAAGAAAATGACCAAATGGTTTAAGAAACGACAACATTCAGATGTAACAATAAAGTTTCTCTTGGAAACTGAAATAAAATAAAAAAGGAAAAATTCAAACGGCAAAGTATCTACGACATCAGATATTAAAAAAAAAAAAAAAGGACGTTGCTCTTCAACAATGACACACTCACTGTAACATTAATAGGTGGGGATATTTATTAAAGAACAACGTAACAATATTGATTAAAAAAAAAAGATAGCAATATTGATATCAATATCAATATTAGGAATAAAAACTTTAATTTTAACTTTTTGATACTCGCAAATGACTATGAATCATGACCTTATTTCTTGTAGATAAAATATTTTAATTTCAATCAACCAATAGATTATTTAAATATTTGTCAATAATAACTTACGAATCATATAGACTGGTATTATAAAAGTTAGTAAGATTTGGTGTGTTAGCATTCCTACAAAATACCTAAATGTCATTGACTTTTGCGACGAAGCGACAAAAAGAATTTATTGCAGACGACACAAAGTTTTAAAACAACCACGGCAGTACAACTTCTTTTACAAACTACAATACTTCTTCAAACTTCAATATCATTTGTAAAAACGACAGTCTTTCTCACTACGACAGAAACAAAAACGCGACAACGACCAGAGCTGCAATCTCCGCCGCTTTACGAAGCACCAAACAACGGGAAGACTGACAGAAACGACACGAGTGTCGAGTTCTAAAACAACAATGCCAGTGTAGCTAGCATCTCTCTAACAAACAACAATCATTCCACAAACGACAGTGTTTCTCACAAACGACAAAATTATAGAAGCAACGTTAAACAACCAATGATATTTCATTTCATATATACATATACACACATACTGGTCTAAAGTATGTGCTATACATATGTTGGATGCATTTGAAAAATTTTATCTACATATAGAAAATTTAATATAAATTTAAAAAATAGACACACACAAAAAAAGGACCTAAAAATAAAAAAAAAATGAGGCATGAAAAAATACAAAAAAAAAAAAGAAAGATAAAAGGACTAAATGGAAAAAAAAAGTGATCAATATAGAAAAAGATTAAATTGTAAAAAAAATTAAAAAAATTTTGGGCCAAAACAAAAAAAAAGAAAATAGAATGACTAAAAAGTAAATACAAAACTTTTTTGTCTAATACAAAAAAGAACTAAATTGAAAAAAAAAGGCCAAAAAAAAAAAGAAAATCAAAGGACTAAATTGTAAAAAATACATATATAAAATTGGGTCAAAATTAAAAAAATAAAAAACAAAGAACTAAAAAGCAAATACAAAACATTTTCATACAAAACGAATCGTTTTCGACGAAAATGCTTTGCATAGTAAAGCACGTAATGCTTTCTATTTATAGTTATACATACAGAGGAAGTCTACGAACCTTCACCCTTAAATTTGGAAGACGTCCTTCAAAATGGATATCGACCGTTGAGATGTAAATGGATGGTTGAGATCTGTTGAAAGGTAAGTTAATTGCATACAATTGGTAAATCCGTCCGACTGGCTAATCTCAGTTAAAAAACAATAAGTCGTTTTGTCTGGGAGGCTGGGAGTATTGAGGCCTAAGGGTTTCTTTTTCCCTCTCTGTTACGTTTTTTCTATCTTAATATTATTTTTAATCTAACTATATGTTATGACATCGTCTGATATACCATATATTTCAAACATGATATTCATCTACAAGGATAGAATAAAAATTTTCTTTAATTTATAGTTGTATTTATTAAGCATGTCAAAATAAAAATACAAACCACTCATTTTGTTCCTTGTTAGATAAGTGAACAGTTGTTTCTTTAAATAGATCCATGGTTATCATCTACTCGGATTAATGTTTTTTTTTTTTTTTTTCAAACGATTTCAATGTGTTTTTTTTAAACAAAAATACAAACCACTCATTTTGTTCCTAATTAACCACTAGCTAATCAATGATTTCAATGTTATTTATTTTTTTCACATTAATCTTGGACCCACTATAAAGAATTTAGTTCATAATATGCTTGTTCTATCTAAATGTTATTCTCTTAAGTATTATATGCTACGACGTCGTCTAGGAAAACATGAAATGGAACATCAGCTTTAAAGAATAAATGAAACATATTTTTTGATTTACAACTATAGCCTTTGATAGTACATTAATTTATTAATTTATCAGATCATCTCTTATGTTTTACCCATGACAACTGCCGGTTTCAAAATATTTTAAATTAGCGAATAAAGAATTAATATATTCTAAAAAATCAATTGATTTTGCAGTTTTAGTTAAAAAATGTCATATAGGTGAAGGATGTTTTCGAACAGGACAATAGTTATTGCATATATATATATATATATATATATATGTATGTATGTATGTATGTAAGGCTGAAACTTCTTCTTTCCTTTGGTAATGTTGATGATGTGATTGCATGAA
The DNA here is from genome assembly GCA_025413485.1 of Ficus microcarpa. Taxonomy (NCBI): domain Eukaryota; kingdom Viridiplantae; phylum Streptophyta; class Magnoliopsida; order Rosales; family Moraceae; genus Ficus; species Ficus microcarpa. The sequence continues at coordinate 39,480,487 of CM046377.1, read as the reverse complement.
TAACGACGCCAGAAACAAAGTTGAGGTGTGTGAAATGTTGACGATGTGATTGGATGAATAACGACGCCTTAAGAAAACTAAGGAAACAAATTGAGTGTGTGTTGGAATTTCTTGGACGCAGTCGTAACTACATGCGAGTACGCCACCCCCATTCGTCATTTCTCCAATTGCTGATTAGTGATTAGTGATTAATGACTACTAAACAACCTATTTTCTTACGCAAATATTTTTACTAAACAACCTATAACAGTTTCTAATTTAAATCATCTAAAGTACTAAAAATAGACAACCGTTTCCGTACCTATTATTTTTCTAAATAATTTTTGCTCTGTTTGTATTCCATTCATATCACGTGATGGCTACGCATACATATCCAATCATTGTAGTAAAACAAACCAAAAGACCAAATTATTTGAAAATTTTCTTTGTCCAGAAGCCTTAAAAAAATAAAAAACGCATCACAAGTAAAATGAAATGAAATAATAAAAGGATAAAATAGTAAATAATTGTATAAGTCAATTAACATAATTGAGTTCGTAAAGGTGAAAAAATTAGTAAGTGAGATAACTTTAAGATCTCATTAATCAGGAGACGGGAAATTTGAATCTCTGACTAATTTAAAGAGGTGTCTTTGTTTACATAAATTTTAAAAATAAAAAATAACGCAACTATCAGATTTATTTTAGCAAAAATATATATATATTGAATCCCTCGAACTCCAATGACTCACCCCGTAACTTTTTCTTCCTTCTAAGCAAAAGGCCAAAAGCTTCAAAAAAAAAAAGGAAAGAAAAAAAAAAGAAAAGAAAAAGAAAAAGAAAAAGTGTAGGACCCACTACCAACGAAAAAATAGTATCGTACTATATGACATGAAGAAAACTGTTACAATCACTTTGCTATAATTTGCTGTACTTACCGAAGTCCAAAATTTAGAGGTTAACTCGACCAATACGGCCCCTTATTATTGTCGTTTTTCGACTTGGTTTCTCTCCCTCTCCAAGCCACGGATTTCCCTGCAAGTTGCAATTTTCTTTCCTGGACTTTTCCAAATTTTTTTGGTTCTATACGCGAAATATTTTTCTTTTTTCGGAAAGTTTGATTCTTGGGGTCGGAGCCGAGTTCCAGCTCAACGGAAATACCTACCAAGTTTCAGTGAGTACCATTTTCTTCACTCTCTGCTTCTTCTTATTTTTCTGTCGTTGAATCTCTGATCTGCTTCTTCTGCTTCTGCTTAAGCTTTGGCGACGAATTTAGATTATAGAAACACACACTGATAGAAACATAGAAAGTCAAGAGACAGGCTTTTGAGGAGGTCCAAATCGTTTTACCTTTTTTTTTTTTTCATTTAATTTCGGCTGCCGGAGAAATTGGAAGATCAAAAGGGTGATGGAGTTTTTGATTTTGCGTTTATTGGTTTTGAGCTTTAACGATGCGTAAATTTGTTGGCAAAAAAAAAAAAAAAAAACACAAAACCCAGATTGATTAAAGGTCTTAGCTTTCTTTCCGAGAAAATTAAACTCGTAGTGCAAGGTCTCTTTTTCATCTCTGAGTTTTTAAATGCTTTCATGAATAGTTTTGAATCTATTTGGATTATTATGTTTGAGCGTTAAGAATTATGTCTCCTCGCCCTTTTTACTTTTTTTTTTTTTTTTAAATCATTTGTGAAATTGTTGCTGGAAAACAAATAGCATCTAGGTGTTCAAGACGAACTATGTGGAGTTCTATGTAATTAGTTATGAAGCCCTTTACTTTAGTATAAGCTGCAATTTTGCTATCAACCAGACAATTAGCGAAAACCAGTGTTTTTGAGCCGCTAGAGAAACTAGTGATCAGTGCTGATTGGAGATTCCATGCTCTAATTGAGGAAGTGAACTGATCCTTTTAGGAAGAAGGGCGCATGTTCTCTGATTTAGTCATGCATTGACATTTATTACAGATAAACGGTGAAAGTGTGCTTTTGCAATTTTAATGACATTATACTCTAATAGCTTAACGCTTGATTCGATGTTTTGTTTCCCCAACTTTTTCCGCAATGATGGTATATGATTTCGACTTTGGTGGGCGAATTTTTCAATCATTGTTTGAAATGTAGTTGCAGATCAAGAAATGTCTAGACAAGTTGGTGCTGCTCAACCTACTGCTGCTTTTGAGTTTGAGCTGTTCGAGGGTGATCCTGATCACCTTAGAACTGTTGTAGCTTCAGCAAACGAATTGAGTCCTTGGATTGAACCAGCAACGTTGAAACTCAGACACAGAATTGGGAGAGGGACATTTGGTGATGTTTGGTTAGCAACCCATCATCGGTCTACTAAAGATTATGACGAGTATCATGAAGTGGCTGTCAAGATGTTACCTCTTATTACAGAGGAGCACGTGAGTGTTTTGGTGGATAAATTGGCTAGTTTATTTGCAAAATGTCGGGGATTAGGAGGTGTTTGCTCGCTGTATGGAGTTTCGATTATCAGCGGAAAGGTGAGTCGTGTGTTTTAATTGGATAAACTGAATATGGATTCTCTTATGTCTATGAAGTTAAGTGTGCTAAGATCAAGTTCTGGTACATATCGACAGATCTGTATCATTATGAAGTTCTATGATGGTTCAGTTGGAGACAAAATTGCCCACCTTAGAGGAGGAAAGCTCGCACTATCTGATGTTTTGAGGTGATGTTGGTCTGGATTGGACATAAAAATAATCATCTTGTTTTTGTTGATGCACAAAAAAAAAAAAAAAAAAAGTTATGATGTTTCCTGTCCTCACTATGTGCCTACTAGTTACAGGTACGGTATTGAGTTGGCTCAAGGAATTCTGGAACTACACTCAAAAAGTATCTTTGTTCTCAACCTTAAACCGTCAAACATTCTTCTTAATGAAAGTGACCGAGCAATTGTTGGAGACTTTGGTGTTCCTTTTCTACTCCTCGGTGGTTCACTTTCAAGCCCAGATATTGCCCACAGGCTTGGGACTCCAAATTACATGGCACCAGAACAATGGCAACCAGAAGTAAGAGGTCCGATATCTTTTGAGACCGATTCATGGGGATTTGGGTGCTGCATCGTGGAGATGTTGACTGGTGCTCAACCTTGGCGTGGGAGATCTGTTGATGAAATATATCATTCGGTCGTCAGGAAGCAGAATAAACCCCAAATACCAAGTGGCCTTCCCCCTCCTATGGAGAATATCCTCCTTGGTTGCTTTGAGTATGACTTGAGAAATCGCCCTTTAATGTCAGATATATTGCATGTGCTTAAAAGGTACATCTTTTTGGAGGTTTTGAATTGCCCTATAATATCAGCCATACTTGTGTAGCTTATAGTGAATGTGAGTATGTGCTAATTTATGGTCTTTCCAGTTAAAACTTGACAGGAAAATCAAAGTTGTGTTGTAGCTCACAGAATGCGGTCTCCTAGATTTAGTTGTTGTTGTTGGTTTTTTTGTTTTTTTTGGAGGTTTCTAGACATAGAGAATAATTTCAATTGTAAGTTGTAAATTTGTCTAGCTTTGGGAATTGCTATCTGCTGCGTCTAATTTATGAGCTATACAAAAAAACCCAGTTGAATATATAGTTTAGGCCATCTTGAGTTGCTTGATATAGTCTACAGTTGATGTGATAGTTTAAGGTCTTTCATATTTACGCTAGTCAAGAAAATTGAAGTTCTGTCGTTCACTCTCTCGTGTTTTCATATTACTAATTGCAACTTTGCAGCTCGCAGAATGTAGTCTCAACTGATGGAGGTTGGGCAGGTCTTGGGAGTGCAACTATTACAGAAAGATCAAGCAGCACCGGCTACACCGAATGGTTCCTTCTAAAAGATCATCTGCAAGTGGGTGACACGGTTCGTTCCAGAAAGCCACCCAATTCTTGCAAACCGGAGAACATGGCTGTCCCTGAAGGAACAGTGGTGGGCCTAGAACGCGATGCGGATCGCGATGGTTTTGTCTTGGTAAGGGTCCACGGCATACATGATCCACTGAGGATTCATGTGTCGACTCTTGAGCGCGTCACTTTTGGCTTGGCTGCTGGGGACTGGTTACGCTTGAAGGAAGAAGGCAAGAAACACTCACCAGTCGGTATTCTTCATTCAATCCGTTGCGATGGTAGAGTAGCAGTTGGATTTATTGGGATGGAAACTCTTTGGGAGGGGAATTCTTCGGCATTTGAGATGGCAGAATCATACTGCATTGGCCAGTTTGTGAGGCTAAAATCCAATGTTCTGAGCCCCCGTTTCGAATGGCCTCGCAAAGGTGGAGGGGCTTGGGCCACGGGGAGAATTTGGTGGATCCTACCAAACGGATGCCTCATTGTCAAGTTCCCCGGAATCCCGTCTTTCAAGGAGGAGGACAACACCTTCTTGGCTGATCCAGCTGAAGTGGAACTGGTCACTTTTAACACTTGCCCGGGGCTGGTGAAGAAGTACCAACATCTCGAGGATTTCCACTGGGCAGTGAGACCTCTTCTCATTGCATTTGGCCTATTCACAGCAATGAAGCTAGGCATTTTTGTTGGCAATAAAATGGGAAGGTCAAAGGTGAAAAAACTACAGAGCAGTGACACACAAAGTGCCAATCATCAAAATACGGACGGCCAGAATGCTGGAAATTCTGCATGGATTCGTCCTAAAGTTGCGAATATTTTCAGAGAAGGCATCACCACATCTTCTTCTCGGTAGCGTTGCAGCTCGGGTTTGACAAATCAAAGCTAGTCTGAGTTTGCTGAAGTTGAATATCTCCAGTGACTCTTCTCTACCGTTATCAGCTGCCAAAATGATAATATACATTTGATGGTTTGACATAATGTACCTGTATATAATTGAAAATATGTATTAATTAATTACACTTTGACTCGTTCCCTATGATTAAGTCGCATTTTGGATAAAATCATCACCCTTGCGGGGTAATTCTGTGTAGTTGTATCTCGAATGAGCAAGAAAGACATGGTCGTTGTACATCACATGATTTCACACGTATTCTAGCCAATTTTTTTTAAAACTGAGAGATTTTAACTCTATTGTATGGTACAATCAGGTGTAAAATTACTACAAGTCTATCCATAAAATCACCTAGTCAGTTTTTTGTCACTCATTGAGTATTTTAATTAAATCATATCACCAATGACAATTCAATCTGACGCAGTTTTTGGCCTTTAAAAATACGTTGCTTAACACCATTGCTTACGATTGCATCAAATCAATTTTCATCAAATTTGCCCCTTTTATGCCTCCATACACATCAAGGAAACTCGTTCGAAGACAAAAATTGAAATTCAAAATTACAGCTACGTACGTTAGATTCTGCTTGTCCACTACAATCTACAAATGAAATGTTTATAATGCATGAAATCAACAAAAATGGCAAATTAGATATATATACATACATACGTACATACATATATATATATATATATATATTCTTCGTGCTTTCTATTATAATCAATAATCAAGTGGAAACACACGTTTTCTCACTTATACTACAGAGGAATAAACGTTCAGCAACTGAAAGCTCATTTTTCCCTACGGTTATTTCTAACCGTAAGAAAAATTCAATCGGACAAAATCTGTACATACAGCATCTTTTCACTTGCTTCACAACCAGCTCTTACCAGCCTGCAAGACCAGCCTCCTCCACAAGCTCCTCGGTCAAAGCAGAAAGCCTGAGAACTTCAGTTTTCACCTTCCTAAAACATTCATTGTTCTCAACCATATTCGTCCACGCATCGAAGCTATCCATTGGGAGGATGCCAATATCACCACCAGCCTCGATGCTCACGGTAGCTTTACTCAGGAGTTCTCGACTCATCTCTGCAAGTTTATGGAGTGCGCTTGTTGCAGCTTCAACTTCTAGTTGAGCCGCCTCGATTTGGAGCTTCTCGATCGCCAAGTCTCCGACACTTTTCTCGCCTACCCTCTCCTGTGCTAAAGCATATAGCTTTTTCAGATCGTTAGCATCTCGTTCCATCTCTTCTTTCATCATCTTCGTTTCTTTATCCTTTGTGTCTAATCTTCCAAGAACCAGTTTGAGCTCCTCGTCTTTGACTGCAAGAGACCTCTGAGCAGTTAGAACTTCCATTTCTTTTCTTCTTAAGCTCTCTTTAATCAATTCGAGCTCGGTTTCCAGTTGTTTCTTCTGAAAGCTGAAATCATCACTTGGTTCTTCCCACCGTTGCCGGAATAACTCTAGGTCCGGGTCATCAGATGGTTTCAATGCACTTAAGTCCTCGTCCCTTATAGATATAACCAACTTGTTCGTGAGCTCTACAATCCGCCCAACCACAGTTTCAGCATCATAAAACTTCTGCTTTGCATCATTCAGTTCATTTTCAATTACGCCAACATGTTCATCTTTCTCCTTTAATAAGGTAGTTGCCTGGATGAGCTGGTTTTCTTTACCATTCAGAAGCAGCTTTAGGTCCGCAACCTCCCTGCTCAGTTCCTCGAGCTTGTTCCTGGCATTCAGGAGTTCCGAGTCCTTTTCATCCAAGACAAGCGCAAGTGAAGCCTGCTCGGATTTCAGGTGTTGGATCTCCAACTTAGCCTCCACAAGCACCGACTCCTTGACCTGAAGAAGACTCTGTGTTTTCTCAAATTCAGTACTTTTTTGGTCTAACTCCTCCTGGAAAGAAGACATTTCCTGCATTGCCTGCTGCAGTGAAGACCTCTCTTTCTCCAACTCCTCCAGCAACTGTTTCACTAGCTCCCTCTCCATCGATAAGTCCCGCTCAAGCTCCTTGTTCCGAGCCTCTGAAACCCTAAGCTTTACTCTTTCACTCTCTATTTCGATTTGGGCAGCTTTCAAATTTTCCATGTAAGAAGTCACGCTTTTCTTCTGTTCTTCAAGTTCTGTCAGCTGCTTTTTCAACAGATGATCTTGTTCTCCCAACTTCTGTCTAGACGTTGCCAGAGCTTTCTGCGAGGAAACCAACCCGGACCGCACATCACTGAGAAGTTTCTTAACTCTTCTGAAGTCCTCCAACGTTTCATGAGTTTCTCCCGTGTGTTTGGATGCTTCCTCTGCCAGTTTCTTCAGTTCTTCCTGGACTTCCAACCATTCCATCGTCTGTTTTTCCAAGTTAGACTTTGAAACTGTAAGCTTCTCTTCTTCAAGTTTCCTCAGGGTCAAAGAAGCTTCTAGTTCTTCTTCTTTTTCTCGGATGGTTTTTTGGAGTCCTTGCAGTTCAATTTCTTGTTCATTCACTATTTTGTTGACTTGGTTCAGAAGTTGAGCCTTTGATTTAAGCTCTGAATGGATCCTTGCAGCTTCTTTACTTTTCTTCACCAACTCATTTCTCATTTTATCCATTTCCACTTCTTTAATAGACAGCGTAGACTCTGCAGCAGCAACCTCCCTGTCCCTCTCCTTCAACCGAAGTTTCAGCTCTTCTATCTGCCTAGCTTGGGAGGTCAAACTAAGATTGGCCCATTTCAATTCTCCCTCTATTTTTTCATACTTGTAACGAGCAGCAGTAACATCCCTCTCTCGTTGTTCCAGCTCCTTTTTTGCACGGTTTAATTCACTGTTTTCTAAATGGACCATCTGTTCTGCATTCTGTAATTCGTCTTCTTTTTCTTTGAGTGCTGCCAATGCAGCCATTAAATCAGCCTCCAATGTTTCAAGGTTAAGCCCCAGTTCAACATCCTCAGGGAGAAGAGAATCTCTACTCATATGTTCTTCCAGCTTTTGTGTCTGTGCAAACAGTCTCTCGAGAAGAATCCTCGCAGGTTCGGTAGCTCCATCGTCACTAATGCTCGGTCTCTTGTTATCTAAAACCGACTTAATGATCTTCAGAGAAGGGCCTCTTCGTCTCAAGGTTGTCCCGAACACTAGCTTGTTACACTTTCCATCGAGCCTCAAAGGGCAAAACTGCAAGAAGCATTGCATCCCCATAAGTAGTTACTCGGTAAATCCACAAGTATAACCATTCTTTAGTTGCTCATTGGTTTCCGTTCAATCTCAATTGGTAAATGAGAATTACAGATCAGAAACGTTCCACAAACAAGTTAAAAGGTACCATAAACAGATCTTAAATGACAATCTACCTTTGTTGTGTTTGGCACACTATTTCAAATCTAAAAAACTATATACTCATAAAGTTTTCTATGGCGTTTTTTCCCTCAAAAATTTGAATTTACTATTCAAATTTACATTTCAAACATACTATCCAGATCATTTAATTCCAATTCGGATTTGACTAATCTCAACAAGATATACTTTGGTTATATTTCATCTCATCGATTGATCAAAATGAAGAATCGACACTAACCAATATGCCCCTAGGCACTGCCATACATAACATAGAAATCACACTTAGAAACGGTAGACAATTACCTAAAGCAGCGTCTGCTGTCTTGAAACTGATTGCATAAATCCCCAAAAAAAGAAGAACACCGGATTTCCTTTTTTTTTTTTTTTTTTTTTTTTTTTTAATGAACCCCATCTTCACTATCAGAAGTAACGAAATATTAAATTAGTCTACCTTAATCAAGATAACAAATTCTCTTCGGATACAGGTATTTCTCTCACTCAGAAGAATCAAACCAAACCAAACTAACTAAACCCTAGATTTTCCTTTGATCTTTCTACGTTCGAAACCGAAATTCTTCATCGGTCAGACCTTACACGACCATTCGTTAAATACAAGATTAAAGAGGGTGTCAAAGAACAAAACTTTCCGTACATCCATCCATATTCGCGCTCGCGCGCACATACACATACACATACACATACACACATATATGAACAACTATACATGTGTATATATATATATATATAAATGCGTATATACTCATATACACACAGGAAAGGGTAGAAAAGCACCTTGGACTTGTGGTAGGAAGAGGAAGAAGGAACATGGGATCTGGTAGCAGCAGAGAAGGCCATGGAAGATGTCTCCAGAACATTCGAAGGGAGTCTTAACTGTGATAATAATTTTTCCTTGTAACCCAGCATTATTCATTCTAAACTCGTCTTAAATTACTTTCCCGAGAAATCCCGGCCACAAAAATCTACTTCATATTTACTCATCAACAAAAATATATATATATATATATATCAAAAATTAAAAAAGAAAAAATCTGGCTGACACCCACCCACCCAAAATAGTCAAGAGAAGGAGAGGAGACAGAGATTGGAGGGAAAACACGGCCCAATCAATATGGTAGAGAAATGAACACGTAAGGTGGATAAAGTTGGCAACAAGCCAACCTTAGGATTCATGCATCGACCGAGTTTTGAATTTCCAATCAATTTAGAGAAATATCCCTGTTTATGTGAATTTAAGTCTCCGTTTAATCCGTTTAATAAGTTTAATTGGTAATAAAATTTTTAAATTAAAATTAATTAATTTTTTAAAAATTAATTATAATTTTTATTAATTTTTTTAAATAATAACTAAAATATTTTGAATTAGAATCTAAATTTCAAAAATAACATAAGAAACGGAAAATAAGGAGAACTGTCAGATTTGTTTTTGACGGGAAAAAAAAAATGAAAGGGATTCTGGGGAGCAATCGCTCACGTTAGCAAAGGCTACAGCCGTCCTGCTATCTTGCGCCGGCTAGATTGATGTCTTGATTGGAAATTTGGAATCTTGGAGAAATCTGAACAGAAAAATTAAAAAATTAAAAAAAAAACAATACGTGGCAAATAGATAGAAGACTTTTGAATCGAGAGGTGAACATTCGGTGGTCGCGAGACCACTGTAGTTATATATCTTCCAGTAATTTACTGCCACTTGGCAGTAAGAAATGTTTTACATAATTTTATTGGAGATGGGGACACGCAGAAGCTCATATTCATGCTAATGAATAGACTGGAATAATTTCGTTGTTGCTTTCACAAGGCAGAAATCTAGTTAAGATCTAACAAGTGTATATGTTTAGTAGTTGACGCGAGCATTAACCTCGGCCTTTCACGTTGTCTGTTTGTTTGTTTTTTTTTTTTTTTTTTGTCCAATAAATCATATTCAAAAACAAAAAACATCTTCTTCCTTATCCACTAAAAAAAAAACAAAAACAAAAACAAAAAACATCTCCTTCAGCTACTCCTCTGCAAATGGTAGAAAATGTAGACCACTCAAATTTCACGTATTCCTACTTCCTTCCAAGATGGAATCGCCACATAAAAAGATATTTTTTTTCTTTAAATACCCAAAAAGATTTTTAATTTTTATCTTTTGTTAGGATAGAAAGATTTTTCTACACCATACATATTTTGACAAAACTATTAGCTATTTTTGTTTTTTTGGGCTAAATATTTGCTTTTTTTTTTTTTTTTTTTGCTAAAGAAAATATTTGCTTTTTTGGTTGCAACAACCGGAGGCCTGCCAATATTTTTTCCCCACGTTTCATTGACGTGTTTTTTTTCCCTTGAAAAGAAAATTCAACTTGTGTTTTTATTTTTCCCCCTCCAAAATCTTGTATAAAAGTCAACGAGTACTATCTCCATCGTCAATGTTCAGATACCAGAAAAGGAAAACCGGAGTGTATTTCTCTTTAGCAAACAAATGAAAAAGAATTTTAAAAAAAAAAAAAATCAACGTGTAAGTGTATCATTATCATTCAAAAAATTATAATCAACGTCAGATTGAAAACTATGTGAGTCTGCATCAATCAAAAGTAAAAAGAAAAACAACGTGTATTGTTTTTGTTAAACAGGTATTTTCCTTTAATCAAAGAAAAATTTGATTAAGCCACAAGGGCCACCGTAGTGGTGAGGGTTGAGTGGATTAAGAGTTTAGGATGCCGTAGCCTTAGGTTTAAACCTGAACAGGCGCTTATAATTAATAACAATAGGGTTAAGGGTACGTGGGAACATACTAATCAAAAAAATAATTATGGGGTTAAGGGTACATGCCAATAAAAAAAATGATTAAGCCAAGCGTTGGCCTTAATGGCATGTGGAAGGAGAGAGGGTTATGAGTGAAGGGTTGTGTGTTCGAACTGTTTGGTTATTTTGGAATTGAATTTGTATTACGCATGCAGTAATTTAATTACAACATAAGATATGCATTTCAGTCTCTCCACCTCAATAAATAAATAAAGTTCCTACAAACCAACTTAAAACCCAAAGTCACAAATAAAAATAAAACCTAAGTCAATAAACTTAAATAAGTTTAACAAAATGTTCTCTTATAAATACAAACGAGGCAAACAAGAGAAAGGTCATACTTTATCCCCAAAAAAAAAAATTTAAGCAAGGCGGGATAATAAGCTTCTAATAATATTAAGTTTGTGTTTAATTCGTCAATTGGAAATGAAAATTTTAATTTGGAGCTGATTGATTTTTCAAAAATTAATTATAATTTTTGTTTAGTTTTCAAAAAAAGATAAAAACTGATATGAAAATGTACAATTTAGTTTGAGTTAAACTTGAATACCAAACAAAGCCTTTTAAGGTTTCAATTTAACTCTAACTAAACTGTACTTTTTCGTCTTAGTATTTGTCTTTTTATAAAAATAACAAAATTTATAATTATTTTTTAAAAAGTCAACAAACTATAATTTAAAGTTTTCATTTCCAACCAATGAGCCAAACACAAACTAAGGGAGTGTTTAGTGAATGAGTTTAGTTTAAGATTTTTAAGTTTTAATAGTAATTTTTCAGAAAAAAATAAAAAAACTTTTTCAGAAAAAGGTAAAAACCATGATGAAAAAAGTACAACTTAATTTAAGTTAAACTTATGTCCAAACTAAACCTAAGATTAATAAATTTGGTGACAAGGATGTCTTGTGCTGAAAGGGGTTGAAGAATGGCAGGTTCTGATCAAAGCTCCGTAGGTTGAATCTTTGTTCTCAACCAATCTGTCCAATATTATGCGCTATTCATGACGAACAAGCTATCCATACTTTCAAGAATTATTTCGTGGCTAGATCCCTGTGGTTTGGCCATGTCTTTATTATTGATTTGACATAGTTTATGTCGTTTGGATTTCTATTTTAAATTTATTATTCAAATATTTTTTACAGTATTTTATTTCACAAGTGAACTTAAAACGGAGATTAAGCTTAACTTTAGTTTCCTTGTGTTTAATGAATTCCTACGTGTTCTAATGGCGTCGCTGATAGGCTCAGTAAGTGGGCTTTAGTCTCTGGATTCAATTGTTTTATCACTCTAAATTTATTATTATTATTTTTTTTTTAAAGCCACTATTTTGAGCTTGATCTGCTAGCTTGTGTCGTTTGGAAACACCAAACAATCAGGCCCGCCATCGAATCCATATTAGACTTGATTCTGTAGCGGGTATTCCATATTTTTGCATGCATATTACGTACCAAACACCACTTGTGCATATTCCATGGCCAATTCAATTGCATATATATATATATATAGATATGTATATTGCCAAACAGCTTGCCTCGGTTTGCGAGATTGTCCATTTAACGTCTCATACCAACCAAGGAGGACTTTAATTAAAGGAGCATAAAAAAGATTTTTTTCCTCCTCGAGCTCCATAACCATGCATGTAGAGAAGGACCACCATCCTAATCCTATCTACTAATTGACAACACTTTGCCAACTTTTAGCAAGTAAAAAATTTACTGCTTTTCTGTTTTCACTAATCACTCTAATATAGTTCATTTTCGGCAATAAATCTGTCACGTAATCAGTAACATGACAAAAAGTGACAAAACATAATTAATTCGTGACAATCAAATGAAAAGGAAAAAAAAAAGTACACTAAACTATAAAGTTAATATTGTATTTGGGTAATCTTATCTATATTTTATTTTAATACAAATACACATAAACAACAGATTTACTCATTTTACTATTCATTAATTCTTTTTTTAATATATTTTTATTAATCACATCACATATTATTTTTCTCTTACACACTAATATACATTATATGGATTATTCAAACAGAACAATCTGAACACAAATATAACTAACTATGATATATAAAAAGGATAACCAAATGTATGTTTTACTTTATATGTTATATTTGAATATAATATAAAATAAATATACGATCAAACAAATTATGTCAGTTGTAAAAAATTCTTTAAAAAATAAAAATAAAAGTAAATCCGTACTGCCCCATATCGTGTCTCAATCACCAATTATACACGAACCTTTCAACATATTTACACACACACACACACACACATATATATGCATTCAACTATATCATCCTAGACTCCTAGTCTACACAGATAAAATAAATACCCAGTGAATAGGCACCAAGTCATGATCAGAAAATCAAAGTATAGTGGAATGCAACCAATTTCTAGGCTAGTTTTTTTTTTTTTTTTTAATTAAATTTTCTTTTAACTTACGATTAAACAATGTTAAAGCAGATACGATGGGCCCCAAAATCATCACTTCTTTTTCAGATGACTGGAGCCAAAAAAGAAGCTAATATTACAATATTAATAAAATGGATAAACGAAAATAATTGGTGAAAAAAACAGTTTAAATTAGAGTATATCGGTGTTTTCCGATCATATCATATCATCATAAATCATAAACTAAAAAGTGTTAGATGAAGGTTTTAGTTGATATATTAGGTATAAGTGAGATGTGACAGTGCTAAAGATAAGTACTCAAAAAAATAAATAATTAAAATAATAAAATAGAAAATGTCTCGTTGAGGCTTTGATGTTATTGGTACGAGGTCCACGCCTTCTACATTAAAATTTATCAACAGCATCATGCGCTTGAATTCGTAGGTCCCACCACCTTAAAAATCTCCCTCACACATTTCAAAAGTTATTCTATGATTGCACGCTGGTAAATCCAAATAAATCCACTTTCAATAAAGAAATCTAAATAAATCTCATGTTCCTTTGATGAGTACACTTGATTCGCCACCAAAAAGTAGTTAATTGTCGGTTAAAAATTAGGAGGAAAAAAAAAAGTTAATAAAAGCGAGATAATTACAAAATCATCGTCTAATGTACTTTTGACATTTTTTCTAATTTGCTGTCATAATGTGGCCGAATTACAAAAGAAAACTTGTTTATTTCTAATTGCTTTTTTATTTTTGATTGATTGAACAAATTGCTTTTTATTATTGGCTGAAAAATATGACCATTGATAATAATTGTCGAAGAATGTCACTTTAATTATGAGCCATTGCGTGACAATACAACAAACGGCATAATTTTGTATTTGGCATATACGAACTAAATATTAATAACATAATACATGCAAAACGGTGATTATAATAAGCTTTATTTAGTGATAGTTATATACCCATCTCAAAATTTTAACGTTTTTAATTAGAAATTCCTCACTTTCAAGTTTAAAAAAATTAGTTATTAATATATAAAGAAATACGATTCCAAACTTTATTTTTAGTGATATTATTAATTTCACACCTATTTCTAAATTTTAAGCATCTATTTGATAGTCAAGTTTAACTACAATTAAACTGTATTTTTCATCTCAATTTTTATTTATTTATTTATTTTTTAAAAGTCAATCAAATTTATAATTAATTTCTGAAAAGTCAACCAACTCTAACTTAAAAATTTTATTTTCAACCAACTTATCAGTCAAAGATTAAGATTTTTAATATGAAACTCATGACTTTCAAGTTGAAAAAGAAGATAATTCTAATATATATATATATTTTTATAATTACTTTACTTTCATTCTCTCCTTTAAGTCCCTCTAAATCTATAATCTAAGCCCAGTAGGCGGCAAAAATTTTTGAGCATTTGTTTTAAATTACATTATTATTGTTCATATTTTGCATTGTAGGAGTATTTTTCACGCGCGAAATTGTAGTGGTAGATACAAATTTTTTTCTAGTGGAAGTAATTTTGAGGCATTTAAACGATGACAGGAGGCAAAGTACAAGATAGAGTTAGAACACATCCGACATGGGGATGTATTATTGCATTTGACTTTGCGTGTAAAAAGAAAAACGAATAAGGAAAGAATACACGAGACGAAGATTTTCCGTGAATCTATATCCAACACCAACAATGGCAATGGACGGCCAGGATGTCGTCCAAATGTACGGCGAGGGATCTGGGACGTTGATGAGAATAGTACAGGGAATTGGGGGAGATATTGGAAAATCTTAAAAGAGATGTGAGAGAGAGAGAGAGGAGGGGGAGAGTCTTATCTAAAGGGGGGTCTTAATGATCATGTTATCATGTTTTTCATGGTACAACTCGCGTGCAAATGAATAGTTTTACTGTTCGTTTTGATTTTATTTTGTGGGCCCTACCACAACAAATTTTTTTCAAATTTTTTTTTTTAGCAAAAACAAAAATGCTGTGCCACTTGCCTATGTTTCGTTTGTTCGCCCCACTCGCTGACATATTTCTCCAAGCGTTTTTTTTTTTTTTTGGTACGTGTTTTCCTTATTTAAATTGAAAAAAAAAAATGCGAAAAAAAGAAGCCTTCTTATAGACCATACCAAGTCATGTTTATAAAAAATTAAAAAAAAAGTCCAAATACTAGACAGGCATTACTAGCAAAAACATAAATAAATACTAGATAGGCATGTTCAGTAACTATAATGTAATGAAAAACATAGAAATTTAGAAAGAAAATATAAGATGTAAATAGTTTTTTTCTTTGAAGGAAAATGTAAATGGTCCGTTTGGTTAGTTAGTTTGAGATGAAATATTTTAATTGTAATAGTAATTTTTTTTAAATTTTCAGAAAAGACAAAAAACTTTTTAAGAAAAAGACAAAAACTTTTGGGGGAAAAAAACAAAAAAAAATACCGTTTGAGTTGAAACGAGATGATGAGACAAAAAAAGAGTTTTTTAAGCCTATACTTATTGATTAAGAAGTGGAATTTGGAAATAATAATTTTTAGTGCCTAATAATAGATTTGAATAAATGTTCATAATTGTTGATTTTTGGGAACTGTTGATCATAAATAAAACAGTGAAATTATTGTTTCTATTAAATAAATAGGAAGAATACAATTTGTACACTCTTTTCAAATTACGAGTGCGTCAAATTTTACAGATGAGAAAAAATTGTGCGCCACATGAAATGAACAATCAATTCGTCGATGTTGTTATTTATGGGCCCAAAATTTTTACAAACCAACCCTCACAAACTACATATCTTATAAGAAACCACACAGGAACAAACGAAGATAAACCTGAAAATGTTATCCCAACCAAATTAGATATGAGTATACCAAATTTATCACAGATATTTAAATGAGATCTATATGAATATAAATATCGCAACCAAATTAAGATACGAGTATATCAAACTTATTGCAAATACTTAATTGAGATTTACATGAATATAAATATCCCAACCAAATTAAGATATGAATATAACAAGTTTATCGCAAATATTTAAATGAGATCTACATAAATACAAAATTTTGTCCATAACAGAAATATTACAATTACAAAATCGATGAAAAGGAACAAGAAAAAGTCCTACTAGAGCGAGATACCTAGGAATTTCCCTCTCTAGTCTCCGGTGAAATAACTTTTGTGATAAGCCAAAACTTATTTCTATGCAGGGTCTATTTGGAAAATGAGTTGAGTTTGAATTGAGATGAAATTTTTGAAGTTTAAATTGAGTTGAATTGACTTTTTAATAAATAGTTATAAATTTTATTAATTTTTTAAAAAAAGATAAAAATTAATATGAAAAAATATAATTTAATTGAAATTAAATTTTATTACCAAACAAAATCAAAGACTATGTGCATTTACTTGAAAAATAGTGCTAACAATGGAAAGTATAAAAATAACTTTTAATCACCAATTTAAATAACCTAGTTATCAACTTATCACCCTCGATTTTTTTTAGTTCCAAGACCAGTGCGTGTAGGCCACGTGATCCTACGAACATTCAAATCGGTTTCATCTTAACGAGGGGGGCGGAGATGACATCACAATAAGCGTCCTTTGTGGGTCCAAGATAGTAAAAAATAAAACATTACAGGAAAAAGACAAAAATCTAGTAAGATCACACGACTGTAAACGTGGCAAATTACGAGGTCCATTAAATACTTGGCTCTTTCATGATCCACTGCCACGTGTATGGCTGATGATGCATCCATCAATTCAATTTTAACCTTGGGGACCACCTCCCGCGAATCTTCAAAATCGTGATTCTCTGCCCAACTAACAGACATATATTTCCCCCTAATGACCAAACTACCCTTACCTCGTGCTTCCCAAAAGTACGCTCAATAGAGTAAAAAAGCTTGTTACCCTAGTATGTTTAGGGAGTATGTTCAGGGAGTCTCTTTTGAGACGTCCCTCTGTGTATAATTTATTATTTGTAACGTCATTTGCGTTAAATTATATAAATTAGATGATTTAAATGTAATAAGTTTTAATATTATTTATTGTTTATATTAATATTTAAATAAGAAATTAGTTATTATGAATTTTAAATATAAAATTATAAGTTCCATCATACCTTATGTGGGTGATACTCTTTTATCAAGTGTATGTTTAATTCATTGATTAGAGATAAAATTTATAAGTAAAAGTTGATTCATTTTTTAAAAGTTAATTATAAATTTTGTTGATTTAATAAAGATAAGATAAAAAAATATTTTAATCAGAGTTAAATTAAAATGTCAAATGAATCATTAGTATTTTTACTCCAAAATAAGGGAGGATCTTCATTAGTTGGATGTGGCCGTAAAATCTTTGATGTAATTTAAGGTCTTGTTTGTCGTTTTAATTTAAACTCTAAATTTTCTGAAAAATTTTTATCTTTTTTTAAAAAATTAATTAAAAATTTTAATTAAAACTTAAAATTTTTAAATTTAAATTTATTTATCAATCGAACGGTGGAGATTCCGTGTTGCAGATTACTTATGGAGCGGATGAGTATATATACTTTTGGATTGGAAAACAAAGGCTAATCAGCTTAGATGCATTGAACAATGAAAAAACCCAGAAGTCAGACCCGTTCGTTTAGTTCCCATTTTCATTCATTGTCCTATGGAAAATTTAATTGACTAATCCAAATATTATAATATTTTTAATCTGTCCATGTTCAATTTTGACAATTGAAAAGACAAAAACATCATTGAAAAGACAAAAGAAACAAAACTTTAATAGAAATTAAAAAGAAAAAAGAAAAAAGAAAAAACAACAAACAAAACAAAATAAATCTCAAGGTGTCCACGCTAATAACACCTTCAATTTCTTCTATCAAAGTAGTTTTTTATTTATTTATTTTAAAGGGAGTTTTTGTGATAATATAGTTAAAATTAAAATGTGATCTGTTTACATTATGAATTTGATACACGTTTAAAATGTCGTGATATATATTTGATGAAGTCCAAAATAGATGATATATTTTCTTAATAACTTTAAACTATCAAATATCAAATATTTTATGAATAAACCAAAATAGACCGTTTTTGGAATTTCTGCGTAAAAAATTATAGTGTTGTATTGTGTTTGTTTGTTTGTTTGTTTTTTTTTGAAAGTTTCATCACATTAAATTAAAAGTGATCCTATATTTGTAGAATTAAAAAAGTGTGAATAACTGTACAATACTAACACGAGTTTCTGCATCTTATTATAAAATTACTTGTCCTTTAATTGTATTACATGCAAAAACTTTTAACTATTTTCTTTTTTTTGGGTATGTTTTGGTCCAGTTCATTCAGTTAGTATTTGACGTGGAGAAAAGAAAGAAAGAAATATATATATATATATATATATTTTTTTTTCCTCCTAGCAAGGGGGTGTTTGGTGAATGAGATTAGTTTAATAACGTGTTTGGTGGAGTAGTTTAAGTTGAGATTTTTAAGCCCCCGTTTGCCTCATCATCTCATTTCAACTCAAACTGTACTTTTTTTTGTTTTTTTCCTAAAAAGTTTTTATCTTTTTCCCAAAAAGTTTTTAATCTTTTCTGAAAATTCAAAAAATTTTACTATTACAACTAAAATATTTCAACTCAAACTAACCAACCAAACAAACCCTTAGTTTCAATAGTAAATTTTTTTGAATTTTCAGAAAAGACAAAAAATTTTTTAGGAAAAAGACAAAAACTTTTTGGAAAAGACAAAAAAAATTTTAAGATGAGTGTTTTAAAATGGGGAGCCAAACACCCCCTAAGATTTTTAAGTTTCCAATAGTAATTTTTCAGAAAAAACAAAAAATTTTTTCAGAAAAAGACAAAAATGTGATGAAAAAAGTACAGTTTAGCTTAAACTAAACTTATTGCTAAACGAACCCTAAGATGTTGTTATTAAGTTGACAGAATTTGTGATGTAAAAATACTATACGACAAAATTAAGAAGTGTCAAGTTATCAAGCTATGTTAATTCATCTTTTTTTTTTTAATTTTTTTATTTTTGAAAGTGAAGGATTGAAATTATACATTTTAGAATACAGTTAAATATGAAATTATTATTTTATAAAAAAAATGAAACTATTATTAAATAATACATGGAATCACATTTTGTGGATTTAATTTTATACGTACATAATTCTCGCAAGTTGACATGTAAAAAATAATTAAAAATTTAGTGCTAATAAAAGATAAGAATGGACAAAACATTTTGAGCTCATATGGGGAATATTATATTCTTGCTATATTTTTATGTGTACTTACACATCAACAAAATTTATATATGCATGCATGAAGTAAACCCTACCATTATATTATAAATTCTGGTTTTGGTGATATGGCCGGTGTTATGTTTTAGTATTTTTTATTTTTTTCCATAATCATTTTTAAATAAATGAATCCGCATGACTTCGGTCTGAATATAACAAATAATAAGATTATAATAATAATAAAGAGCACCACCTTAGCCTATTAGGGTGAGAGGAAGTAAAAAAAAAATATATATATATATATATATAAATGTTTGGCAAGGGATAATAAAATAAAATGGATTACAAAAGGACAGGAATAAAAAAACCAATATTGCCATCAGCAATATTGTTTTGTTGCATGTGTTCGTAAGCTTGCAATACATGCATATACATATACATTTTAAATAAAATTTCTTCAAGAATATTCTCTGTCCTTCTTGACCCTAAAACGTATTAAGAAAAAATTAGAAGTACTCATCCCTCGTGTCCATAGGCCAAAATTTTCTTAATTTAACAATACGTTCTGGAAGACACGTTTAATGTCATTTATTAATGTAAGCTATATATAAATATCTCATATATATTTTCAATATGAATATAATGAACAGAATAATTATTTATTTTATTATTTTTCAAATTCACATTTCTATCTGTTTTTACTAATTACATCAGATACTTTCATCCCTCTCATCAATACACATTAAAATAAAAATTTTACTATAAACAATCTAAATATACATTATAGCCTTGTTTGGTTGAAAAGTTTAAATTTAAAAATTTTCACATCAGTTTTTATTTTTTTCTGAAATTTTTTTTTATCTCTTCTGAAAAATTAATAAAAATTACTCTTAAAACTTAAAATTTCCAACTCAAACTCATTCACCAAACTTACCCTATATTTAAATATAATACATAAATAAAATGTCCAAATACATATTATTCAATTTAAAATGAATGTGTATTCTAAATCTTAATAAGTCTCACTAATCCATACATTGGTAAATATAAACCAAACCTACATAAATAGACATGATTCGCACTTCGACAAACATCATATAAATGAATGTGTATTCAAGTACATATTAATATATTATTCAATATAAAATGAATGTGTATTCTAAATCTTAATAATATAATACACAAATATAATGTCCAAGTACGTATCATTTAATATAAAATGATTGTGTGTTCTAAGCTTAATTTTTAATTAGGGGCGGTGCTGTAAACGGGCAAAAGGGAGCGCGTGAAGGGAAAGAGATCTGGTAACGTATCTTCCAAAGTGGTTATGGGGTATGGCCAGTAGCAGCATAATAAATGAGGCAAACAAAAACCACTCACTAACAATTAAACTCACATTGAGAACTGCGTTAGAGAGAGAGAGAGAGAGAGAGAAAGAGAGCTAGAGAGAGAAATATATAGAGGTTTATTGAGCTCTCTTTTGAGCTCTGTTATCGGTTTTGGTTTAGGAGGTAAAAAATAAAAAATTGACACAAAGGGGGGTGGGGAAAAAAAAGCTTGTTTAGTGAGCTTTGTGTCATAGAAAGGAAAAAAAAACCACCCAGAACCCCAAATCCAAGAAAGATAACATAGAAAAGACCGAAGAAATCTTTTGCAATAACACCCCCCAAAAGTCCATTTTAGCACAAGAGAGAAAGCCAAAGCCAGAGAAAGAGAGACACAGAGAGAGAGAGAGAGAGAGAAAAAAAAAAAATGTTTGCTGCAGAGAATGGACTCAAAGGAGACCCAAGGCTTCAAGCCATATCTGAAGCCATTAGGGTCGTTCCTCACTTTCCAAAACAAGGTTTGGTTTTGGTTTTGGTTTCTTTCTTCTTTCTTCTTTTTAGATTTTTTTTTTATTACTCTACTCTGGAGTGTGTTGTTTCAGTATAGATTTATTTTTTAGGGGAGTACATTTTTTGTTCTTCCGTCTTGGAATCTCTGTGGAAGTTTCTCTAAACACGTGATTTTATTTAAATATATATATTTATGTTATTTGTTTATTTACATTGTACAGGAATAATGTTTCAAGACATAACAACGTTGTTGCTGGATCACAAGGCATTCAAGGATACGGTGGACATTTTTGTAGATCGCTACAGAGACATGGATATCTCTGTTGTTGCCGGTACCACCCTCTCTCTCTCTCTCACCCTCTCTCTCTCTATATATATATATATAAATACACGCAAAAATATATTATTATTTAAGCTATACTATCAATGGTTTATAATATATTTATTTATTTTGAAATGTGGGCAGATGTTATATTGAAATCCTACTAATAAATGTGAGACATAAATTTCTTATATATTTTTTTTAGTTTTTTTAAAACACTTACCCTCCCTTCTGATGTGAAAAATTGGAACTTCTGCGGAACCCTCAACAAGGGAAAGATTGGTGCTCTTTCGTTTTCTTTCCTTTTGCTATTTATTCGCCTATTTTCTTTGAATAAAATTTATAGTTTTTTTGTCTTTTGGAGCTGCATGCATCATGATTTTCAATGGAGATTTTGAAAATTGAATTTAACTGATTAGCTATTACTATTACTACTACTGTTTTATAGTAGGGATGGTCCCTATGAGCACTCGTTTCGAACCTAAGACCTAAGATCCTGAACCCCTTTTGCCGCCCGTTTAGCTAGTTTCCGGGAACACGAAAGGCAAGGTTTAACTGATTAGCCATTAATATTTTCCCATTTGCTAAATTTTCTAGATTGCAATTCTGCATTCCTCTTCAGATTTTGAAGGACCTGAATCACCAAATGGAAGGGAATTCATGGTGATGTGTTTTTCGTTGTTGTTGTTGTTGTTTTTTTTTTTTTTTTTTTAAATTTTTTTTCCCTGTAAAGCTTCCTTTGTAATGTCATGTATTAAATTAGAGTAGGGAGATTTATATAGTTCAAATGAGGTTCTTTTCATGTATATCTTGCCATGTTGGCTTAATTTATAGGTAAAGTTTTCAGCTTTATCTGGTGCTGGAGATTATATGTTGTGAAATTCATCAGCTAGTAGATCGTAGTGTGTCGGATTGGAATTCCACAATATTGATTCTGTTTTGGGTTCCTTGTTCTGTATACATCTCATGGAAGAATCTGATAACCGCAGGGGTGGAGGCTAGAGGATTTATGTTTGGTCCTTCAATTGCCTTAGCTATTGGTGCCAAGTTTGTTCCTTTACGTAAACCGAGGAAATTGCCAGGTATACCTTCTTCTGTATCTTGACCGTGATGGGAAACTGTGAAATATGCTATGAAACTTCTTGTTTTGAGATATCTGCGGAAACTTAGAGCTAATTAGTTAATTTACTTGGTAGTCTGAAATGTTTCTTATTTTGATGAGGCAAGTTCTTTTGTCAATTTCATCTGAGTGGCTGCTTGGGCTTTGAGTTAATGGATAGTTAATGTAGATTCTGGGGTGTGCTGTCATTTTATGGTAAATGATATTGCTTTGATTCTTACTTCGTTTAGTTTTAACCTCCATGGTTCTCATATCAAGCTCTCTAAATTCAGAGGTGGCTTAGGTTGCACATCTTGGTCCACGAGTGAGTTTGTGAAGGTACACGACAGTTTTATTTATTGAATTTATGATGCTTGTTTTTTTGTTACATTTTTAGGTAAAGTTATCTCAGAGGAATATGAGCTGGAGTACGGGACCGACTGTCTGGAGATGCATGTTGGTGCTGTTCAGCCTGGCGAACGCGCGCTGGTTATTGATGATTTGGTTGCGACCGGTGGGACCCTCTCAGCAGCTATTAAACTTCTAGGTGTGTGTTGTTTCCCTGGCCTTGAAATCTTTTGTTTACCATGTTTTCTTCTATTGATCATTTAGCAAACCTGAGATTAACGAATCCCAATTTGTTTCTTTCGTAGAGCGTGTGGGAGCAGAGGTGGTTGAATGTGCATGTGTTATTGGGTTACCTGAGGTGAAGGTATGACTTGAATCATTGTAGATTTCGTTGAAATTCATCTAAATTTTAAGTCCATTACCTAGAGTAAATTCGATTTATAATTTGTCACGTGCTATTAAATTTATTCTCATGGACCATCTATACTTCATGGTGGTTGTGGTACCAATTTTAAAATTTAGGGGTCCACCACGCATGCATTTATTTTGCAACTTAATGAGTTTGTTGTAATATCAAGGTAAGTCTCTTTCAATATATAAACATACATTTGTTTCAAGTAAACCTCTTTAAATGGTTGGGTTACAATTAAAAGGACAACCATTTTCGATTTGAAGTGAGAAATTCTTCTGAAGTAGTTTCTGGAGGATTGGTAGCTTCTAGTGCATACAAAAGGTCACAATAGTCAAGCATTTCGTTTTCTATGACGGAAAAAAGCATGAAGGATAGATTCCAGAAGAGAAAAATGAAGTTTCATTACTTGATTCTTTGAGAAAGAATATTTCTTGTTTGGTTCATAAACAAAGACCATCTTTTTTCCCAAGATGGTAAAAGTTGTCTTAAAGTTAAAAACAAAGGACACTATTATATATTTCCACGGAAAAGTTGTCGTTTAAAAAACTTGATTATTAACTCGAGTAAGATGCGATTGTCTTCCACTTTTTTAAGATTTGCCTTTTATACCATTAGCACTCGTACATCAATTTGAGCTGTCCTACTCGTTTATCACTGTACTGCGTTGCAGTTGACATGTTCTTTGACAAATTGGTGACACTTTCAGGGACAGTGCAGGCTTAACGGAAAGCCACTTTACATCCTCGTGGAGCCACGCCAGATGGATCGTTGTTGTTGAGGTGCACCTTGATTATGATCATACCTATTCATGAATCAAATTACATTTATAAAAGCATCACCAGATGCACAGAGGAAGATCTGTGCAATCTGCCCCATTTTATAAAGTGACTTATAATTCTTGCACTTTTTGGGATCGGGTCTGGTTAAAAATCATTCATGTTTCTGTCGGATAAAGATAAAAGATTAGCTGGTGGCATTTCGTAGCTCTGGAATCCGTGATATCACATGTTTTTGAATTTTGCTATTCATGTTTTTCTTTTTATTCTTTGGTTTTCAAGATAATCATTTCAATATCAACTGTTATATTATTTTCAACCAGCAATAGACGTGCCTTGGTTATAACCTCACAAGTTGTGTCGGTGCTTCAAGCGCAAATATATGTTGTTGTATTATTTGTCTGTCATTTGTAACTGCAATTTGATAACAATACCAGAATTCTGATTCTTTCTTGGCTCTGAGCCTGTAATCTGCATGACGGAAACAATCGTAGAAGTGATAATACTCGATTGGCCAATTTTCTTGCAGATGAGTCCGAGTTTGATGCTGCTTGGGCTGACTAGGAAAAGAAATGATGCTTGAGCAACAGCCATCAGGTGTTCTTAAGAAAATGGGTTACCGAGTTTCTTCTGCCTTGCAAAGGCTCATTTCATGTGATCTCTTTTTTTTTTTCGTTCTCCTTTCTGTTGTGTCACTCGTAGGCTTTTTACGTACCATTGATAGTTTTGAAGATGGGACAAAAAACATTAAAATTGGTATTCGTAGAGATTGGTTTATTCTTATAAATCAAGTTATCTTTCATTATGGCAAATTCGTAATTTCATGTGTACTTTCTGGCAGCTTCTCTATGCAGAGTTTGACTTTCGACTCCATAACAATTTTTTATTTTATTTTATTTTTTATCAACTTGAAAGTAAAGATTTGTGTTATGTTTGGAGAATCAATTTCATTTAAATTTAATTCAAATTTTTTATCTTAATTTTTTTTTTGAAAAATTAATAAAATTTATTATTATTTTTTAAAAAATTAATTTAATTCAAATTTAAAAAATTTATATCATCTCAAATTTAACTCATTCACCAAATGGATTCTTAAATTTTACAAGTTATGATAAGGTTAGATATAAAATCACCGGTAAGTATTAAACCTTATGGTAGTGTGGGGAGTTACAAACCGTTTTAATAAGATTCATTTAGAAAAGTGAACTATTTCCAAATGCTAATACTTTTTCCTCTTACACTGGTTTTTGAGGTTGGAAACCACACGTTCACTTTGTTGTCATTTCATGTCTCTTTACCTTAAACTAAATCTATTAATTTATGTTTTGACGCTTGAAAATAAAAAGCTACGTCTATCTTGGTGTCCTCAGTGTCCAGAGTGTGCAGTTGCTTTAACAATTCAAGCGCAAATTAACCTCCGTTGGAGTTTCTAAACGACATATAAATATACAAAATCAACCAAAAGCGACAAGAAATTGAAAAACGACGTCATAATTCGGAATCGTAAATCCCATGAAACGACTTCATAGCAAATAAAAACGACAAGAATATCCAAAAACGAGATGGACATAAACACGAATTCTGAATTTGAGAGGATGAAATATGCTTTAGGCAATCAAACAATGGCAAGATCATCTGATATAATGGATTCAATTTAACGAGCAAACCTGAATGCAATTCAGTTGTATTTTTCTCTTTTCCCACCCCCCATTATTCAACATTCACAAAAAAATTAAAAAGTGGAGTAACATAGTTGTAAAGTAGCCGATTTTGTGAAGATTTTGTAGATCTGTAACAAACAGTTAGGTATCGCTTTTGTGAGTCACTATATTAAACAGAATGTAATCATTTCTTTTCCATCCGGACGCGAAACAGAGGATGATCATCGACCAGAATGGTTATACAAACCCGGGAGACCTGATCATACTCCAAAAACCATGTTCATCCCTATTTCTTCTTTTCTAATAACACATCTAAGACGATTTTTCGCAAGGGCCTCTTAAAACCGAGTTCACCTGTTTTCTTAATCTTACGTTATCAATGAAGATATTTGCTAATATCTTCCTCAATTCATCATCTGCTGTCGTCGCATCTTTAATCACCGTTTCATGATCTTCATCAAGATCGGGATCTGATGCTCCGTTTTCTCGAGTTAAGAGTTCAGCCTGGTAACAATTTTGTCAAAAAAATTGTTTTAAGTGATGGTTAAAAAGCCACACCAAAAAGAAACACAAAATTATAGGCAATAAGTTAAGAAAAGATGTTAGCCGCGTATTTTTATGCTTCATCGGCAGTCAAAGGAACGTCTTTTCAGATAATGTACCAAATATAACTAGTACACCCATACCAGTAAAGCCCCTTTCCTATGTATATGCACGTATTGTTGTTTTCCATTGAAGCAATTTCATCAGTTTCTACAATTGATAAAACCGGAAAAAAGAAAAGAAAAAAAAAATCCCTTGCCCAAAATTGCTGCGTCCCTTTTCAGTTTAAATAAGTTTAGGAAAGAAAGTGTTTGCATGATAAGAGGTAAAACAAAAATAACAAAAGTAAAAGGGAGTTGTAGAAAGGTACCTGCGTAAGCAGGAAGTGAATTTGGTCATCTGATAATGCCAACAAATCTAAAGGCTCCCCTGGTGACGAAGGATGTAAACTGACTTTATCTTCATCTTTAGCAGGTGAATTCGGATTGCACTCATGAAGTCGATTGTATAGAATCTTGCATGTCTGTAGGAGCTTTTTCTTTGTATTTTCGGCCTGCTTACTCTTTTGTTTTTCCCGTTCGAGGAATTTCTGAACGAAAGAAAACACCTAATTTTAAGCATTGCAGGCCCATTCTCTTTTCTTCCTCCCCAATGTTTATTCCAATTCAAGAAAATAATACAACTACTGAGATAAAGTCTGGCAAGTCAACAAGACGAATCATAGAAAGCATGACTACAATATACAAATGGCCCCATTATAGAAATTGAGTGACTTGGCATAAAAATAAACCTGAATGCAAAATATTGTTTGGTAGAAAAATAAACTACCTCGGCTTCAGACTTTTCCTGAAGTGATTTACTCAGCTCATCCTCCAATTTTGCTTGTGAATTTCGGAGAGATTTGACTTCTTTCACAAGCACTTTGCGATCTGCTTTTGACCTAGCTTCTAGCTCCTCATATTGCTTCGACAAATTCGCAAGCTGCTCTTTAGAAGAATCCAACTGTCGCAGCAAAATGTCTTTCTCCTGAACGGTGGAATGATTTGTTGACTCTGCAAAGGACTTCTCATCCTGATATTGTTTTGTTTACAAACATATTAAACAATTAAAATGAGTAAAATTGAAACAGATAACAGAAGATAAACAGGGCACACTGTGAACCTTTTCAGATTTTGACTTCAATTTCAACTCCATTGCCAATGATTTCTGCCTTAGTTCCTCCATATCCCACTGCATTTGCGTAAACCTTTCCCTCTCAAGCAGTATAGCTTGCCGCAGATTCTCCTTGCTTTTCAGTCTATCAGTTTCAAGTTCCACCTCCAAATCCTTAACCTGAATATATTCATCAGTCAGCCATCTCTAAACGATTTACATAATCTGTCGGCAGAAAAGAAAACTTTGAGGACTTTTTAACATTTGCAACTTCGTAGATGTAGTTAGCTCCCATCTAATTGTCAAAATATCAACCATCGATGCAATACACAGTTAGCATCTATGTATTTCATAGACAAAATTATACAGTTGCTTGGTACTAATCCCTCGGTTGATATGGATTCATTTAGAAGAAAGAAGCCAAGTACAGGCTTATGGTACTTTCTTTTTCCGGAGGGTAAAATCTATCTTTTCAAAGCAATATTTTAAGTACCGAACAACAAATTTATGCAACAACATCATATTTCATCTATAAGCAAGGAAATTAGTATTAATGTGGCCTATACTAAATTGGACCAACTGGTTGACATCACATCTGAAATTACCTTTGTTGCAAGGTAATCTTTCACAGCAATTTCTTGATTTAGTCTGGCCATAAGATCCTCCATGTCAGTTTTTGCCGTGACTAGTCTTCGCTGCATGGTCAGCAGAAGCCTACTCATTTTATGGCGCTGATCTAATGGAAGAACTAACTGAGCACCACCAGAAGCATGCAACTCTGAGTTGCCAAAATTTTCCATGCTGCTTGAAACTTCAGCTCCTCCAAGAAGGTCCAGAGAGCCCTCTCCCGATGAATTTGGAATCCCAAGGTTAGACATTTCACTACCTCTTAGAGAACTTGCATCACTTCCCACGCTCTCATTTGAGAGCTTGCGAGCATGAGCATTTACCTTACCATGATCTGGCTCAGAGAATAGATCCATTCCATTACCAGATAAAAATGAAGCTTTAGAGATATTTCCGTTCTGTGCATCCCTCCCTACAGCATTGTTCAAATGTCTGCCACGCACTTTATTCCGAGGAAGGCCTTCCAGCTGCTCTAAAATAGTTTGCCCCATAAATAGTCCCTCATCAATATTAGCCATGCCATACTTCACAAGTTTTTCTATTGGGCCAGTCAAGTCCTCATCCAACGCCAGATCCTCGATACCAAGTTCGGAACTGTCATCCCTTCCTATCCTTGGAGTTCCCAGCTCAGATATCTCATATGCAGTATCACTTCCATAATCTGATGCAATTGATGAATTACCAACAATAGTAGGTAAGCTTGACTGGGTAGGCAAATCATGGGAATTTGCTTCTGAAGTCTGTGGGTTTACATCTTGGAACGCTGAGAAGAATGCAATGAAGAATATGTATCAGGAGAAAAACTAGAAAACTTAAACTTGGGCTTAGATACAAAAAGCAGACAATCATATACATGATCTAGCAGCAGCTTCAAGTTCAAGAAAGGATGCCACTGCAACACTTCTTGATACATCAATATCAGAAAGCAGCTTCGTCATCCACTCCTCTAAGGAGCACCTTCTCTGCAACAAAACATAACATTTTAACATTAGTCATGAAGATATTTGCATGTAATGTATTTATGGATGCTGGTGTGCATGCACGTGCACGTATGAAGATTGCCAATGAAGTCTTTTTTTATGAGATTTTCTTCAGTTATAATGTAAATAAGAGATCTTAAATCTAGGCGAAGCATGGTTTTTCTTTTACAAATATAGTGGGAAAAGTTGTCATTAGTAAAAGAAAATTTCACTCAGAAAAATTTTAAAAATAAATAAATAAATAAGGCAGTAGTATTACAACCAAATAAATCTGAATCTTACGATGAAGAAACTTCATATTACATCCAATGCTTGTTTAAGTAAAAAGCATTACCTACCTCTTCCAACAGAGCCCGGCTTTTCAAGCGCAACAGTCCTTTGGGTGGGGTTGATGGCAGATTTTTCTTGGGAAATAACTTTTTAAGCTGCAAAGAAAGAGAACAAGTCAAGAAAGTATTGAATTTTATAACAATATATTCACTAAAAGAGCAACTTGAAAAGGAGATTGCGAAGAAATTTCCCCATATAAAATGAAGAAAAGATTGTCATCAAAACCTGGCCCATTTATAAACGGGAATGTATTGACTACATATTAACTAAAATGCAAGGGAGAAAAGGACAGGCTTACGTCAGTGAATAACTTCAGGAAATCATTGAATCTTCTCAGTACTCCACGAGTCGTTGTAACTCCTTCTGGTGATTGCACCCCAACATGAACCCTGTAGAACTGTCCATCGAGAATATCAAAAAACCATATCATAAAAGATGGCAAGGGCTACTTAAAAATTGACAAGTTAAACTGAATCTGTGCCGTGAAAGCTAGCAACATTTAAAAAAAAAAAAAAAAAAAAAGGAGAAGAAGAAGAAGAAAAAGAATATCAAATAGGATAATAAATCCAAGAAGGTGTATATATATATATGTATGTATGTATGTATGTATGTATGTATTAGAATTTGGCAATTTCAATGCGACAAATCAAAACCAGATTTCAGATCTCATGCACAATTGCACTTGTAATTAAATGTATAGGGAACCAAACATTTTAAAAGTAACTTGCGAAAGATCTCTATTGCGGGTTATAACGTATGTGTACAATTGTCCGTGGACTCAACTATAAAGTATGTGTTTGTCAAACCAACTATAGTTTGATCGTGTACAATTTTCCAAAACATAAGAACCGCATTAAATTTAAAATTCCCTCGGCTACTTAGATGTAGGGGTGGATTCCGGCAACAATCAACTACATAAAAAAAGATTCTTTTATGGGAAATCTTCAAACATAATTACTAGAAAATTAACAATGCTGACAAGGAAATAACATTTATTTTGTCCAAGCAATAAGAAATGGCAGCATATGGCTTGGATGTTGCAAATCCATTCACTAAATCTATCAAATGAAATCCCAAAAGCTGACATAAAACAACATCTAACCCTGGATATAGATAAACACTGGAGATTCATTCAATTTGAATACCACTACAGGATCTGAATCTCTTGACTTTGGAAGGACAACCCAGGAAGGTATAGTGACACAATAACTCCAACCTGTGCGAGAATCATGGGGCCAAACTGTGTCTCGCCCACTCTGCAGAAACAATTGGAGATTTGGGGTAAGAAATAAAATCAAAAGTTGGATATAAAAATGTAGAGAGAGAGATGAGGGCAAAAAATCAAACGTAAAAATTACTAAACTCTATTAACCCAATCAATGATGCTGCAATTGGCAGAAATAAGTGTAGCCAAATAGAGACTAAACATTTTATAGCGCAGAGAAGATAAATTCTATTCTTATTAATTAAGGGATCACTTTTGGGGGAGAAAAATCATTCAAATAGTAGAAACTAAATAGGAGGAATGTAATTTTATTCAACGAGAAATAGTAGTTTTAGAATTGTTGGATAAAAGTTCTCTTTAAGGTAAAAAACATAACAAACGAAGATACAGAACTGAAGCTACAATGGCTTTGCTATTTAAACGCCCTCACCAAATCTTAGAACAATGGAAGATGTATTTTTCCAGGATTTTCAGTCATCTAAACTAATTAGTTTGCAATCCAAGCAAGTGTAAGCTTCCATAGAATATCCATAGCATTGTGTAAATGGCGTTGGATGACAACATACAATTAAGTAGAAATTAAAAGTGAAGCCAATTAAATCCTTTATAATCCGTTACTGCATTACCTAAAACAGAGGCAAATACATTAACAGGAATGGGAAATCGTGTCAAACCTACAGTTTAACTTGTAGAGCCTACAGCTTGTTCTAGTTTATAGTGCCTCAAAGTCATACAAGCGGAATCAACTCCTTTCCGAAATTTTAGAGATCAAGATCACGTAGCAGTTAACTTCTGAGTTTTTAGTCAGTAAGACACAAAGATATGCATAGAGATCATATCATCTACCCTAAGCGACATATTTACCACCACATCACTTAGCGGCGACAATTTAGTACATAATGCAATATCCTAAGTTGTAAAACGGATCTGCCATTTATAGATTGTATATAAAAACAATGTGATGATGAGCGACATTTCTCGTAAATCTCGTTACCCTAAAACAATCTCCCATACTCTAGCACAGTATCGCTTGGGGTACAACTTAGTTTACCCACTTTTATGCACAAAAGACGCGATAATTACATTATGATCTTCTAATTCAAGCCAAAAAATAACCTAAAAATCACCTCACCATGCTTGTAAAGCCTGAATTTTTAAACAATATGAGCTTTGAATATTATTTAGATAAAGGAATTATCACAAGATCAAGTTTTTTATTTTTAATTAAGATCAAATTAGAACAATGAGCAGCTTCATATAGACCATTGACCAGGGAAAGCAAAGCAATTCGCCATTAACCACCTCAAAAAAACTCGAAAAAGGAAAACCCTACAAAGAGAATGAACTTTGTCACGACCGAGTCATAGAAAACAGAAGTCAAAAGAGAATTTACCCATTTTCTTGGGGGAGGACTCCAGTCCATCCCAAGCGGCAGCGGCGAAGTCCCATCGTGCCTGTGCTTCGGAGGACTCCGTCCCTGCATCCTCTTATATATATATATATATATGTATGTATATATAAATATATCTTTCTCTCTCTCTCTAGGAATCGAAAGCGATCATCTGACGATGGCGCGCACAAAATTGAAAGGCAATTCGACGGCGGAAATCTCTCTTCCTCGCAATCGGGAGCGATTGGAGGAGAGGAGAAGCTAGGGTTTGGGGGTGATCGGATCCGAAGAGGCCAAGCAAGCAAAAGGAGGAAGAATAAGAAGAACCAGGCAAACACCTGGTTAGTTGGGGACTCCTCGTACCGAATTTGGGCGTTTCTCGGCTTCGTCGAAGGAGATAAAAACAACGACGTACGTTGAAGAGGTGAGCAGCTACAAACAGACTAAGCAGAGGCACGGCCGTTGCGTGTCATCTGGTCCGTTTCGAGACGATCTTCGTTTCTGTTTCTCTCTCTACCTCTGTGTCTGTCTGTCGTGACTCGTGAAGAACACTGGTGTGGTGTTTGTCGGTATTTTTTAGGTTCGGCAAAGCCACAGCTGATCTCGCACTCTTTCTTTTTTAACTTTTAATCGTTATATAGATACACAAACACATACACACACACACACACATATATATATATATTTTAAATTAATTAATTTTTTTAAAATTAATTATAATTTTTTGTTGATTTAAAAAAAAAAAAAGGTAAAAATTAAGATAAAAAAAATTTCAATTCGAGTTGAAGTATCAAACAATTTTGTTTTTCCTTTTCATCTCTATCTACTATTTTGTTCATTATTATCTTTATTTTTCTTTTTTGAAAAAATATCTTTATCTTTATTTTTGAGAACTTTAAAGTACGGTCTTCAATCAATGATGTGTGTTTTTAAAGGTTTGATTAATATCACATTAAAACATAAAAATATATATAACACAAATCAAATAGCTTCAATTATTTTTTTTAATAAAAATTGCTATTTATTATAATTTTTGATATGATCTATTCTTAATAATTAGATTAAGAGAGAACTGTTTAAGTTATATATTAGATCCTTAAAAATTTAAGTCTATAATTAAAATTTTTTCTTCTATCAATAAAATGCTATAAAAGGTCTTATCGTAAAATTTTTTGTATATATTTGTTATCCAAAATAAATTCAAATGATAAAAAATATATATTTTTTTAATATCTTATCCTAGAATTCTCATAATTTTTGAGCTAATAATTGAAAACACCGATCTCACCTAACTATCTACGTTTGCTAATTGCATAATACACATGTTATTTCACGTGTTTTATTTTTCTTTGGAAGTACAATAAATGTTTTTTATTTTTTATTTTTTAGTTTATTTTTTAAGTAAAAAGAGTAACAAAGAGGTAAGCGAAGACTAGTTTGGCCCTCTGTGCACGTAGAAGGATCATTATTGGTCTCAAGTCTTAGCCTCCGTTTGTCTTATAAGTTTAAATTTAAATTTTTCATCTCAGTTTTTGTCTTTTTCTAAAAATCAACAAAAATTATAACTAGCTTTTAAAAAGTCAATCAACTCAAACTTAAAAAAAATTTCAACTCAAACTGTTTTACCAAACGCACATATGACCATAAAGCGTTCTTCTGAAATAAATAATAATAATAATAATAATATAAATTATCACGATTGTCCTAACATGATTAAAAGAAAATTAAAATGCATACATATCAAAACTACCCCACAAAAAAAAGTTTTTTTTTTTTTGTTTTTGTTATGTTTATTTATTTATTTATTTTTCTGCTAACCGGAAAAAAATTAAATTTTTAAAGGATTGCACTCGTAAGTTGTAACCGTTGAAAGCTAAACTTGGCATATGTTAACATCTTGTTTGTGTAACGTTACACTGTGATTAAGCACTTAAAAATCATTATTTTTGTATTTTATGCGTCTTCAGCTTGAATTCAAATATTATCTAACAAAACACTTCAATTCAAATAAAAAGTATGTAAAGTAAAATATCTGAAAGAAAACTATTTTGATTAAAAAAAAATTAGAAATTAGTCGATGTATTAGGAATGATATTTCTATTGGAAACATGTTTTTCATACAAACGACATGCTGGTTCTCCATTAGTTTCCTGTCGTTTTAGTGGAAGAGTAATGTGCTTACTTTCCAAACTATTAAACGACTTGTAGTTTATGATTAGTCAGAGTATTATGAATAATATTTGGAGTAATTGGTCTAAATAATCTTCAAATTCTTTAAAAGGTGATAATTTGGTCCTTTTTTTTTGTCATGATGATCCTAAACTCCTATTTTATTGGCCATTTTAGTATTTTTCGTTTAGTTTCGTTAAAAGGCTCATAGAATGGTCACATGAGAAGCACACTTTGTGCTTTTGAAGGAAAATATCCATAAAAGGACTAGAATAATCTTATTCATATCAATTAAAAAATAAAAATTAAAGAGAGAAAGATGAATTCAAAATCAAACCCAGCCCCCCTCCCTCCTCCCCTCCCTCTCTCCCACTGGTTCGATGCCGGTGCTGGTCAGTAGCTGTCTCTCCTTCCCTTCCCCCAGATCCGACACCAGAGACCGAAAAACCGTTTTTCTCTCTTGCCCTTCCCTCCTTTCCCCTCCCTGTCTCTCCCCTAACAGATATGACGTTGGACACCCCCACCACCCCTCCCCAAGATTCGATGCCGGAGACTGTTCTCGTCTTTTCCATTGCTAGGCCCCCAACTTCTCCGATAAGCACAAACTCCACCCCCCCCCCCGTCGTCTTCTCCATCGTTGGAGCCTTCATCAACGAGCGTGAACAACCCCCCCCCCCCCAACCATGCCAAAGGCCACCATCTCCTAGATTGCCGTCACTTGCGAGCTCCCTTCTGCCGCCCCCAGATCCTTGAGTCTCCTTGTGCTGACGCCGAAGGAGAGAGAGGGGAGAAAGGAGAGAGAAATTCTAAGTTTTTTTAATTTTTGTTCATGAGTTTTTTTGTTAAATTAAATTTATTAGTAGATTATTAAAGTATCCTTTTATATTAGGTCACATGTCTTACACATGATGCATTCTATTAAAAATTTAACGGTTTTAAATGGAAATAATTAAAATGGCCAAGAAAATAGTAGTTTGGGATAATCACAGCAAAAAAAAAAAAAAAAATGCAGATACCAAACCGTCACCTTTTAAAGAGTTTAGAAACTATTTAGGTCAATTACTTTAATATTTTTATTGAAAATATGTTTTTCATCTCCATGATAGTTTCCTGTCGTTTCTGTAGAATAGCAGTGTGCTTGCTTTTCAAACTAGGAACCGACTTCTAGTTTATGACTAACTCTATCGTCCGTCCAAAATTTCAAGGCGAATATAGTAATTACGATCGACTTTCAGTTTGAGGATAAAACGGCAAATCGTTTACCATCTAAAGCTTGTTGTCGTTACGGCTCTATTATCATATAGTTTATCATATAGTAAGAGCGGAAAATTGTTTAGACTCTGAATTACTTTCGAATGCTTTATGTACCGTCCCCAATAGTTTAAGAGAGATTTAAAAAATATATATATATATATTTATAAGCACCCGTTTTATTAATTAGGGGGAAAAAAAAACCGATCAGATTTTGAATTCTTGTCTAAAATCTTTAATATACTTTTCACTTGTTCAACTGTGTCTTGAAACAATTACCATGCTGTCA
Source organism: Ficus microcarpa (assembly GCA_025413485.1). Taxonomy (NCBI): domain Eukaryota; kingdom Viridiplantae; phylum Streptophyta; class Magnoliopsida; order Rosales; family Moraceae; genus Ficus; species Ficus microcarpa. Next base: position 39,444,615 of record CM046377.1, on the reverse strand, counting down.
AAATTTCAACGACCTTCGAGAAAATGGCATGTGGCTTACCGTCTAAAGCTTTGCGTTCGTTCTGGCCATAGAACATGACGTTTACGGCTGAAGTTTCTGTCGTTTTTTTTTCAAGACACATGATATCGTGTTTCCCATTGAGCCTACCATAAACACTTAAGAATGTGAGTTGTCGTTTATGTCCCACATAGTTGTTTAGTTCAAATCTATTTTGCATGCCTTTTAAATGTCGTTTTCAGAATTCGATGTCATTTCTTCTTAAAAATTGATGTCGTTTATCCATAAATGACATGTAGTTTAACTCTTCAAATTCGACATGTCGTTTGCCTTTTGGAAAAGAAGGTGGCAATTAGAAAAAACGACATGTAGTTTTCTTTTATCCTATAAAAGGTCATGTCGTCTTGTTTATGTTCTGTGTGAACATATACATATATATGTATATATATATGTCTTCTGTATGCATGTATGTACAATATATATATATATAGGAAAATTAGGTTGGCCGGTGGCCTTTTTTAATCACCGAATCCAATAGGTTACTCAACTTTTTTTTATTGACGAAAATGGTCATTTATCATTTTTTATATTTGATCAATCAGTGATTAACTATGAAATTTGATAATTTACGTTTGGTTAATCAGTAATTAACCGTAGGTCAACGCTCAATCATTGGTTACTACTATATGGTCAATTAGTGATTGACCATTTAAAAAAATTGATTAACCATTTTCGAAAAAATGTCTGTTATCTAATTTTTAAAAACTTTGATTTTTTTATTAAAAAACTTCTTAAAAAAAGGTTATTTAGCTCTAAATCCCATATATATATAGAGAGAGAGAGGGAAATAGAGGAAGAAAATATTAATGGGGAAAATGAAGAAAAAAGAGGAGTAAATTGCGTGGGCTAATAATAACGCCCATGTATTCTTAAGGCTTCTTTTGGTGTTTTAGTTTCGCTCCAATTAAACTATACCTTTTTATCTTAGTTTTTATCTTTTTATGAAAAGTCAATAAAATTTATAATTAGTTTTTTTAAAAATCAACCAACCCAACTTAAAAATTTCATCTCTAACTGGTAAACCAAATGTAAGAATGTTGGGTGTTGTAAGTACCTGCATTTTGGTTTACAACTGTTTCAAACTTTCACGGTATTGAAAAAAGGCAAAGCTTTTTTTCTATGTGCTTTTAGGCTCAACAACAGCCTCTACAGACTACAAATGTCCGTTATCATCCACCATCTTCAACTATTTCCCCTTGTTTTCCGTTGTGCAGGTGGTTCTTCCCTCATGATCATCTCTGCTAAGCAAAACCTGTAGGCATTTAACAATTATGTTATTGACAAGCTAGGTCCAACATTCCCAGCCATGCCCACAAGCCTAAGGCTGGCAATTTGGGTCATAACATGACAACATGACATGAACTTGACACAAAAAAAAAATTTGCAGGTTAGGATTGGGAAAAAAGAGTGCGGGTTGGTTTTGGGTTGAACCTGCATGACATGATAAAAAAATGAGTTGGATTCGAGTCAATTCGATGTACACGAAATCAACCCGCAATGACCCGTTCAAAATTTTTGTACAATTTAGGTTAACTTGGTGGTGGTCTTTTGGATGAATTAATTGTGGGTTTTTATAGTTTAGTGTTTGGAATGACCTTTTGTGATGAACTAACAGTGGATTTATATGATTTTGTTTTTTATATTGATATTATGTGATGATATATTGCTTAATTTGTTTAATATGGATCTTAATTGTATGTTAAATTATATATATTTTAATTTTTTTCCTTATTTCGGGCTTGTTGTAGGTCGCAAGTCAATGGATCATGTTGTGTTAATCAACCCAAAATAGTGAGTTGGTAGGTTAGTTAGGTTGGATTGAGTCAAGTTAGTGTTGAGATTTTTTTTAACCTAGCAGGTCATGGATTGGATCCGTGCTAGAATTTTGACAATTCATATTACCTTCAACCCAACACAAACCCAACCTGTTCACATATATTGTCAGCCCTACTCAAGCCTCTTCAGGGAGAGAAACTGATCAAGAAGAAAACTAATATAATACTTAATCAGTTTAGACATATTTGCTATATATATATATATATAATTGTATATCATTCAAAACTGACATATATAACTGTTTTTTATTGGTAAGCACTACACCCATCACCTCAATTTTTTTTTACGCTTGTCAAGTTTTGAATCTTGGATTTACCGGGCCTAAAATCCTTAATCCTCATTCCCTCACCATCTGGCTAGCCTTGGTGGCTTAACCAACATATGTAACCTTAAGTTTATAACTTTATATGCATATAACTATTTATTGGTTGAAATATTTATGTAAGTTTATGTGTAATATGATACTACCTGAAACTATTAATGAAGATGACTTATATCAATAGATCAGTAGAGATATATCTTTTAATGACCTTCGAATGTATTTCATAGGAGAGAGAAGTAAGAGGAAGTATAGGTGAAGGATTAATGAAAGAATTTAACATTTATGATTGTTTGATAGGAGAGAAAAGAGGAAACAATGGATTAGGATAGGGACTCTAAATTTTTTCAAAAATATCCTAATTTTGATATCTAATTGTTGAAATATAAAACTATTATTGACTTACCTCTTAGCCACTTAAGTTTTTGAAATTGATTGGTAAACTAACATGGTATCAGAACGAGTGGTCATGAGTTCAAATCCCTGCAATTGCACCATTTAACCTTTTTATTTTCATTGTGTGTTGGGCTTTTAATAATAATTGCATTGGACTTTGAAATTAATATTTGTCGTTCCTGCCAAACATAACATCTTTATTATTATTGTGTGTTGGGTTTTTAATTTGTTTCGGACTTTTAATAAATTGTATTGGACTTTGAAATTAATATTTGTCCGTATGTTTGTCCATTGTCCTATTTTCTTTGTTCTTGCCAAACATAACATTGGATAGTATTTGGTAGAAGAGAAACGTAGAAAGAATGAGAAGGATGAAAGGATTAATGAAAGGATTTTAGTATTCATGATTGTTTGGTAGGAGAGAAAAGAGAAAAGAGAAAATAATGGATTAGGATAATTACTTTAAATCATTGAAAACAGTCCAATTTTTTTCTTTCCTAAATCAGAGAGATTACTGTGCAAATTTCAAACCAAGCATCATAACAACAAGGACCTCTTTCTCATTCTCTATTTTCTTCACTTAGGTGATCTATCACTAACTCCTCCGTATTCTCTCTCATTCCTATCAAACATGCATACCCTTAAAGTTACACTTAATTAATTAGTCTAATGCAAGCACCGTTTCACAAAAAGTGTTGGATACGAGACTAAATCTACATATATTATGCTTACAACACTAGAATTAATATAACCTGTTCAGCGGGTAGGAAATGGATTCAAGGTTTTAGTTCCAGAAACTTCCGAGGAGGAAAAGAAAAAAAAAATTAAAATTAATGTACTGAAGAGGGAAGGGAGATTATGAATCTTGAAAACTCGTACGAACACACATCACGGAGAAGCAAATATCTTATTCAGAACTACAAAGAAAAAACAAACAGAAAAACAAGTGAGGAAAAGTCTCTAATAGGCATATATATATATATACTGCTATATGTAATAGGCAGTACAAATTTGGTCTTCTTCAGATCTTCTCTGTGATTTTCCACAGCGTTCTTGAACTGTCCTCCTCTTTTCTCAGAAACAAGCTTTCCTCATGAAAGAGTACCTATAAATTATGGAAGCAGTTCAAGAAAGCTGTGGAAAATCACAAAGAAAGCCATATAAGATAATTCAGAACCCAATTCCATATAATTCTAGGAAATTAAGAAGAGGGAGAATTAAAGAGAAGATATAAAAATGTTCATGCATATATATATATTTGCGAATATATATATTTTTATATATAACAACAATTTATGAGTTTGGTGCTTCTGTTTTTTTTTTTCCTTTCCAGAAATTAAGGGTTGTTCCGTTAGTTTATTAAGCCGACCAACTACATGAAGTCCACAACTCACCCCAACTGTACGTAACAAAAATCAAAGTAATTGCCAAATTCATTAATGTGGCTCCGGAGAAATCGCTGAAAGAATGACAAAACTTGACTTGTATATATCACGTACGTTACTAAACGACGACTCGGTGATCAAAACCCAAAAAAAAAAAAAAAAAAAAGAGGGAAAAAATTATATATATCGTTGTCCTGGGAAATTAGCGCTGCCCCGTTTTTCGGGTAATTAAGCAACGAAGCCCACTGGGGACGCGAATGCGTGCAACAGCCAAGAGGCCCGCGCCACCTACTACGCTAATAAAAAAGTAAGTTTTCATTTGACTCTTTTGAATATAAGTTTTTCGTATTAGTTTTTAAAAATTATAACTAATTTTTGAAAAATTAACTATCTTTAACTTAAAAATTTCATTTCAAACTGATATACTAAACGCACCATAAATCTCATGATAGACGTAAGATTTAAAAATAACACCTGTCTTTCGTTATCTATAATGTTTAAAATTAGCAACTTCCTAAGCATTTTTCCGTTATATATATATATATAGCCAGAAAAATCACAAAGATACATAATATTTTATTTATTTTATTTTTTTTAACTTCTTTTTGATGAACTAATGAATTATATACCATATTATTATGGCCAATTAGCTTTCGTGCCGTCCTATATATTTCACATCTAAATAATGTGTGCGTGTGTGTATGCACGTTTGCAGGGAAAAATTTAAAATAAATGGGCACCAACACCCTGCAGGGGGAAAAGCTGGAAATTATTAATATGTTTTAATGTAAAAGGGTCTTTATAAGACCATAGACCCACAAATGTCTACTAATGTTTGAGTAAAAGGGATTCAATTTGCAGTGCTTGGCTGTTGCTGTCCCCCCGCAGCTAGTATAGGTGTTGTACTGGATTCTCGATACGACTCTCCTACTGAACATGATGGATTAATCAATACACACACATATATATATATATACACACACCAGAATAATTACTAGTCCTCCTCACATCATGCCAAATGCTCATGAAAGATCTAGCCAGCTACTTGTGTATATACATGTACTCACTTTAGGCATCTTGTACATGCACACATACATTGTTTTCGCTATTCAAAAAGTTTAGAGTAGAACGATCAGCTGTAGCTTTATATATATATATATACATACATATATTATACATATATATATTTTTGAACGTGAAGTAACGTTTATATTGAGCCAATAGTATTAAAAAAAAAATGAAATACTTCTTATGATACTGGAGTCTGAGATCTCCCCATCTATCGAACTACTTAAAAGTAAGCGCGTGAATTTAGTAGTAATTAATGCTAGAAAGACTATGGAATTAGAAAATAGATAAACCCCCAATTAACAGTCAAACTTAATGTTTATTATTATTATTATTTCAAATAACCGTCAGTTCAAGTAGCTAGCAGGAAAATTGGGACTTTTTTGGTTGATAGGACAAAGAGACAAAATTAGATGCATCAGTCTGGCTGTAATATATGTAATATGTCATCACATTTATACAGACTTCAATAAGAGATCAGGGGCAATGTTTTTTTATGATCATGATTTATCATATGGTGTACAGATCTCCAACTGTGTCCAAGCTGTCTCATTCTAGTATTCCATCAATCAAAACCTATAGTACTTTCGATAAAAAAGAAAATTATTTTAAAAGAGATTGAAATAAAAGTAATTATATTCTATACGAGATGTAGAATTTGAATCATCTTTCTCAATTTAAAAAAAAAAAAAAACTGTATTTAAGTTCGTTATGTAGACTCCATTTTTTTGCATGGAATTAGGTAGAGAAATAAGAGACTTTTTCCATTAAAAAAATTTTTAAAGGACTTTCGTTTACACATACATAAATAAATTTATGAGCAGCAAGAGGAGATTTCGATTGAGTTAATTAACAAAAACCTGAAAATATAATAAAATTGATGAAAACAAAGGGAATTCAGTAGAACGCATTGAACGAGGAAGCGAGAAAGAAAGTAGAAAGTAGTACGACACATTACGTACGTGTATGTATAATTTATATATGTATTTACACAAATACACACACACATATATATATACACAACAACACATTCATAATTCAAAAAGACTAATTAAGGGCGAGAAAACTAATTAAGAACAAATCCATGCATACTCGATTATATATAAAGCAGTTGTAGTCTATATAGCTTAAAAGAAATCAAAAAGTACAAGAGTAGTGAGGAATTAAACCTGTTAAAATCAGCAAAATGATTGGGTAGATATATATGCAGTACTCCAGCTCTTTAATTCACACAAAATTCAGATCTCTCCATGTAATTTTTCACAGATTTCTTGAACTGTCCATTATATAAACACACACACACACACATATATATATATATAATTTGAACTGAATTTCCGTAATTACCCTCCTAAACAGTTCAAGAAAGCCGTGGAAGATTACAAAGAGGATCCTTCTCCAGAGAAATACAGACACAATTATGAAGAAATATTCCACACACACACACATGTACTGACGTATTTTCTTGTTGTGTGTGTAAGAGAGAGAGAAAGACGGAGAGAGAGGTAAAATTTGTAGAGAGAAAAAACGAGCAAAAGGCCTGGGGTCGGGAGGGTAGTTCACGCAAAGAAAATGCAGATAGCTGGGAAAGGGTGGGGAGGGATTTTCATGTGAGGTAAGGTGAAATATACAAACGCTCTTAGAAAAAATTAAATAAAAATTAAAGAGAGAGAGAGAGAGAGAGAGAGATCAGAACCAGACATAATAAATTGGACCCCACCTTTCGGCATGATTTGTTCCATATATTTAAAAGGCGAATAAATATTTGCGGGTACGAAATACATACGGTACTACAGATAGATATAGCAGTATATATATGCCAGTAAGTCCAATCTTCATCAATACGTAATGTTTATTTATTGTTGTTAATGTTATACATGTGTCTTCTGATAAAACATGTCCTCATACTTTAATTTTATCAAACTATGCGTATGAATTTATCCAATACTTATAGGGCCATGGACAAACTTGTTATCATGGGGAGTAGTTCACGTGTTTTCAAAACTCGTTTTCGATTTTATGTTTATTCAGTGTGTGATTTTTGTTTGCACATTTATGATAATCTTTCTCTAATTTACAGTCATTTTACTGAATGGATTTTCCATCCATTAAATCATATATCTCCAATGACTGATGACTTTCGTCCGATATTTCTCTGGATTTTATCTTGAATAGACACATGTCTAAATCTGAATTTGTTGGAGAATGAGAGCAGAACAAGAGCAATGGAGGCAAAGAAACTAAAAATAAAGATGAGTTTGAGGCGTATTGAGAATACTTTCCTTTTAGATTTTATTTGCCCTCATTATAAAGTTTGCTAAAAAAGTTTAACAGTAAATTACTCCCAAGATACAACAAACCGTTGAACCCAATATCTAGCAATAATATTGTATTATAGAACAAAGATATGAAATCTGTAAATTTCTGGAGTTTTTAAAAATACAGAGGTGCCTTTTTATGAACCATTACAATCATGATAATCTATGTAATCTTTTCCAAGAGATGCCTTTTTTTTGCAAAGACATCTTTTTTAGTATCTATTCAATTATTATAACTAATATATTAGTTAATGATAATAAATTAATAATTCAATTTTGTATGAAAATATATAACTAATAGACATAACGGTTTGAAACAACTCAAAAGATAAATTCAAAATTTTCATATCAACACAAATTGTGCGGGCGTGGCCCTTTCAACTTAAAGGGAGCGCTACCGCGAGCCTATGTGGCACGGCCGCACCGCTCTCTTGGCCATCATGGCCCTCTTCGCCTTATTGTATCTTTTTTTTCTTATGTTAAATGAGAGACATATTACAATCTCTCTTAGAGAATTATGGCTCTCATATCACTTGTATGATCTTTACCATTCCATCAAAAAAGTTTAACCTATTAAGAGTAATAATTTAAGTTCAATTTTATGCCTAGTTAATATTACCTTTTTTTTTTTTTTTCTCAATATACATACATACATACATATATATATATATTACAAATGTTGATGAAGCCTTTGTTTTTGTTTTTTTTTATTTTTTTCAAAAAACAAATCGATTATAAGGATATAGTGATGTGATCAGATAATTTCGAGAAGGTTAGTAATTTTTATTGTGGAAATATGAATTCATTAAAAGTGGAGCGCATTTATATGTATTGTCTTCGTTGTAGAACTAATATGAAGTTAAAATTATCAACCAACAGAGTTCCTGGCCAATCATCTAATTCTTTTTTACGTTTCCTGATTTACAAGTTAATTCGACGACCACTTGATTTATGTATAATTTCTTACCAGAGAGAAACAAAAACGAAGTGTGTGTTTTTATTCATTTTGTCAGCTTCTTGGTTTTTTAGGGGAAAAAAATTACTGTACCGTTTTCTTTTTCTTTTTTCCCTTTTTCTCGGAGATTCCCTTTTTTTTTTTTTTTTACAGTTAAAAATAGGACACACAAATATAATATAATTTAATGGTAGTTTTATATTTGACTTTATTTTAAGACAAAAGAATTCGAATTAATATCCCAACTTTTAATTTGTTCAGAGGAAAAAAAAAAAAAAGAAGAGGACATATATTAACCACAAGTTTACATGCCAGTCGCACCATCTCCCACAGCAAAACATGGAGAGAAATTAATTGACTGACATAATAATACTAAATCAAAAGCTACAAATTAGTAAAAACACATCGCCAATATTCTTTTTTTGTTATTTGTTTAATACTTTAATTCTAATTTGGAACATCAAACACAAGTCGTGGGAAAAATATATATATATATATATATTCAAAGACAAATAAATTATGATACAAACGCGCGTTATATAGAAATAAGGAACAAAAATAAAAGGAATACTCTCTTAATGTTCTTCGTTTCAAAAAAAGAGAGAGAGAGAGAGAGAGGAACCCAAAAAAAGAAAAAGAAAACAAATTAAGGCAACAATTAATTAGTTGGTCGTGATAGCTGTCGATGGGATTTGTTTGTTTTCTGACCGATTTTCATGATTTAGAAGTGGAGAAACGACTAAAATTATGAAGAAACTAACCAATAACCAAATAAATTGTTTTATTCAACAACGACAACAACAGAAATTACAGGAGAGAGTGAGGCCAAAGTACAATTATTTCAACAAAATATTACAACACATTAACAAAACGGAAAAGAGAAATGTGCTTAAAACTTATACCATAATTAATCAAACGACAAACAAATACTACACAACACATAAAACGGCATGAAATTTAGACAGGAAATAAAACAAGCATAAATTAAGTAGTACTGCAATTTTGTCAGCGCCAGACTGACAAAGTGAACATGATATCTCATTCACATTTATAGCCCGGAGGAATGGTCTTTTGGCAAGCACTGAAGAGGACGCTCAGCGCCACCGGCACGTTCAAGTTGACGCCGAGCACATTGGTCTTAATGGCGGTGCAAAGGCAAAAGGCGGCCTCGAAGTCAGCCAGGCCAGCCAGCACAGCGCAGCATTTGCTCGTCGGAGGGGACCCGGCCACGAGGTTGACCAATCCGAGGAGGTCGGCGCAGACGCCGAACTTCAGCGTGTCCTTAGGGCAGGAGGCTGGCGGCGGGGCCAAGGGCTTCGGTGTAGGCCCGCAAGTGCAAGCAATGTTGGATATCGTTGAGAAGAAGATGATGGTGAGGACTAGGAAGATGGCATTGAACTTGTTAGAGGAAAAGGCCATCACTCTTAGTAGTTGTAGTCGTAGTAGTAACTATTACTAACAATAATATCTTTACAAAAAAATAATTGGGACTTGTTTGGAGGAGTGACCTAGTGGAGGAGGGGGGGAGTCTTTCTTAAAGAGAAAATGTGAGGTTCAGATTTAGGGAAGTGATTGAGTGGAAGAGAGGAAAAGGATGATATTGTACACCAGTTGGACTTTTTTGTAAGCTTGTGGAAAGGGAACGTGAAATGATATTGTAGAGGTTGTTTTCTTGTGAGATATTGACAATCTCTATCACTGCTTCCTCCTTGTAACTTGGTCACGAGCGTAGATAACCAAATTAACTAATTACCCGCCAACTCTTTCTAATTTTTTTTTTCTAACTTGTGTTGTGTTCTCCAATGATTGTTAATTGGTTGGGACGTATGGCCAGAGGCATTCCACATTTGCATACAACCAAGTTGTTGTTTTTTAGTGTGTGCGTGAAATTTCGATCGGTTGCCCTAATTTTACACGCATTGAGGGACACTCATTTTGAGAATCAAAGTTGATAATTGCGAAATACGCAATTCTCTTATAGCATTGTTTTTTTAATTATAATGAATTATACAGTGACTGAAAGTTGACGTAGTTCGTATCTTAACTATTAAAAACTTCATCTTTCGTCTACTGCTATTGATTTTTTTTTTCTAGCACATATACTGCTACATGAATGATGGACCAGCAATAAAGTTACTTCTTCTGTGTAAAACTATTTAGACCAAGGTGATGGGATATATAACATCATTGGCCCTTTTTTGACCTTTTACGTACCTCTGGCTTTTGAAATGCTGTATTATATACAAATACTGAAGGGAAACGTAATAAGTAAAAATAATGAGTTTACAGTACTGTAGGGACAAACCCTAACACTGCCTTTCCAGCCTTATAGTCTGTGACAGATATATATGAACAACTTTTTCTCGGTGCGTTTGTCCTGTATTTTGTTGGGTATTTAGATATTTCTTTTCCCAATTATGCAAGGCATTGGTCCGGATTCGCTTAGGATCACATGTTATCCATATGTAATTGTCCAGACTGGTATTTTGATAAGGGCTCCCTAGGTCTACGTCTGCATCGATCTAGAATATTCAAAACATATATATTGGAAGACACCATCTGTATTAAATATTAGTAGTCTACGTAGTACTACTAACAAAAGATGTACTTGATTTGTAGACCTTATATAGTGAAACGACTAGCACTTCGGGTCACCATACAATAACATGACACAAACTCAAGACAAAAATGTGGGTTAGAATTGAGAAATAATGGTGCGGGTTGATTTTGGATCAAACTTGCCTAACATGATATTAAAAAAAAAAAAAAAGGTGGGTTGATTTTGAATCAACTCAATGGACACAAAATCAATTCGTGATAACATGTTTAAAATTCTTATACAATTCAGATTGACTTGGTGGTAGTTTTTTGGATGAACTAATTATGGGTTTGTATTGATTTGTTGTTTTAATTTGACCTTTTGTAATGAACTAATTATAGATTTAAATGATTTTGTATTTTGGATTGACTTGATGTAAAGATGTATTGTTTAATTTGCTTGCTATGGATCTAATTATAAGTGAACATCTTTTTTTTTTTTTTTTTTCTTTTTCTTACTTCTAACAGGTAAACATGTTAGCTGGTCAACGGGTCAACAGGTCATGTTGTTTGTTGATAAAATCAAAACACTCTACTAGTGGGTTGCGCGGGCCGAGTCGAGCCAGGTCAACCTGTCAACCGACATGTCAGGCTAATGTTGAGTTTTTTTTGACCTATCTATGGGTCGGGTTCGATTTAGAGTTTTGAAAATTAAAGTTGGCTTCAACTAGATACGAATCCGATATATTGATACAAATTGTTAGTCCTACGTGAAACGTAACTTCTGTTAATAGATGAGTGTTTAATACCAGTATTCTTTAGTATTGTCCTAAAATTTTTCTTCAATATTAAGAATTGCACATAGAGTTTGGAAACTTTTAATCGACTACGTAGGCCTTTTATTGTTCCAAACAAATATAGGACAAATGCAAACAACTTGAAATTCAGATCAATGAACTTTGCAATTCTATAAGAACCTTGTTCTCATAGACTTTCTTGAAATTCAGATCAATGAACTTTGCAATTCTATAAGAACCTTGTTCTCATAGACTTTCTGGAACGACAAAGCTTCAACCCCCGAATGTGATAATAGAATTTGTGTAGTTATTTTTAACATTTTGGACTCCTTTTATTGAAACCAAAAAGAAGATTAGTATGGTAAGTTGTGAATTTTTCCCATTCAAATTTTCACAAATAGCCTTTGAATTACACATTAAATCTTATGTTGACCAAGATTTCCCCTTTCGACTGGTGATCCTTATAAAATTAAATGAAAATTGAACATGCTCTAATCTTGTGAGCTTTAATGAAGGCTACAATGGTAATTAAATAAATTTTTAGATGGAAACTGTACTTCCAAAACATCTTTGATAAAGCTATAAATCTTTAATAAATGTATAATTTGCTTGTAAAATATCTCTAATGGAGTTACAATTTTTTTTCCAAAAATAATGTTTAATTATGATTTGAACTTTAACAATGTGTTTAATTTCTTAATTCTAACATAATACTGACACGGGGTTCGTTTGCGTAGTGATAGAGAAATTTAGAATAGCTTAATGTGGTATGTAAAACTAAAAGCTAAGAACTAACATGAGAAAAATATATAGTTTGGAAGTTATTTTCAAAAATAACCCTGATTACAAAGTTATTTTTTAAATAATATTACAAATAATACCCAAAAATTCTTTTGGGCTCACAAATTTTACACATGGGCTGGGCAAGAGGTTTGCTTGATGTTGGGGTATTTAGTTTAGCCCAACTTCAAATAATGTTTGATGGGCTCTACCCACTTATGTTGGGGGTATAGCTAGAGAAATGCCTTTCTAGCTCCTTAGACACAATCAGATATTTTAGATTTTAGAAAAGTTTTCAATTATTACTCTGATATTTATTCATTCATGATTATCGTTATTTTAACTGTACGATGTTAATCAAATAGTTATAACAAATTGAGTAGTTGCAAAAAAAAATTCATGGTAATTAATGAACATAAAACGTAAAGAGCTCATTAAATGAGATTTGGATAGATAAATAAATTATAAATTAGAGATTCAAAAAAAAAAATTTAGTAATTAAAGATTCATTCGTTATCTCATCTTGGGAGGTCTATTGACATCTCATTATTTACTTTTCACATCTCTCTCTTAAATGCAATCTCTTGAACACTCTCTTACTGTTGGGGTTGGACTTCGTCCCCCCATTCCACCGTTACACTTTGGATGTACATTAAACAGACGCTCAATTCATCGATGGATTATAGTTGGGCCATGCCCAAGTTACGGACCTGCTCCTCGATATCCCTCCATCGTTCGATTAATTGGGCCGGACCCAATCCAGCCTTTCACATAATATCATTCAAACTTCAGTATGTGATCGAGCATCGAACTTGATCGTTCGTTCGAACGTTAAAAATGTATAACGAATGGTTGACGACGCACGAATTGTACGTCGAGCGTTTATTTCTTCTCCATCGTTCGTCGTTCGACTCTATAAATGACTTCAAGGGAAACTCCCTTAGCCATTAGACTCATGCTCATCGATGACATGTCAGATCATCTTCAATAACTGACGATCTGAGTACTACGTTTCAACCGCTGAGCCCACGATCGTATCTGGTAACTGCTCAAATCAACTGCACGACTTGTCTTTCGACACGTGTCCCATGATACAAGAGCGATAACCGTCCACTACCGGACTGAGTTCCTTCCTCTATAAATAAGAGAAGACCCCTCCTTCAGGGGGATCCAAAAAAAAAAAGCTGAACATACGATCACTCTGCCAAAATCTCCAGAAACTACTACAATCATCTGTACTGAAAAATACTCATATACAGTAATACATTCACTCTCAGAGGACGTAGCACACCGATTGGGCGAACCTCTTTACATCTTGGTGTTCATTTATTTCACGTTTATTTCAGATTCAAGCATTTATTTTCGTTTTATCTTCTGATATAAGCATTTCAGTTTTTCGATATACTTTATGAATTTCACCAACGATTGCCAGGGGCCCAATCTATCGTTGAATTAGTTCAATCTAACTGATCTCTGTTAAATTTTTGACTGTAGCGATCCAGCATCTACACTTACCCGCTCTCCCCCATCACTCAACTCGTGCACTGGATTTTTTTTTTTTTTTTTGACAAAAATCAAAAACCAAATATCAAAAGGAAAACAATTTTATGCAATATATTACAAAAATGTCATCCTCCACTAACCCTCAATTGAACTGCCAACATAGAGTTTATTGTATAATGCCCTCCTCGACTTAAAATCAAAAATAAATTTTATATCATTCTAAATATAATTCATAAAAAATAGTCAAACAAACAAAAAAAAAAATCGTTAAACAAGAATGAAATATAAGTTCTTCATTTTCTTTATCATCATTCAATACTCTTTATATTTGTTATCCTTAAAATTTCGACTACTCTTGCATGTGCAATTACAATCTTAGAATTTGTATATACTTTGCTTCTTCATCTGACTAATAATTATTTTTCACATTTATCAGTTTTTTTTATTTGTCCTATTTCGTTCTCGATATTTTTTTGTTTTTATACTGGAACTAAAGATTTTTTTTTTTTAATGTAATGAATAGCATCAATTTTATGAGAGAGACCTAGTTAGATTGCTAGATAATAAGAGAACAAAAAATGGCAAAAAAGAAAACACCATTACTGAAAGTGGGACAGAACATTTGGCACACGAAGACCTAAACAAATATGCTGGTAGAATGGAGATCTTGTTAGAATCCTACTTTGGGAATGTATACATGAAAAATAAATAAATAAATAAATAAATAACAAGTATTTAGTTGGTGACATGAGAAGACGTAGAAGAAAAAAAAAAAAAAACTAACATCGATATTGTGGGTGAAAAAAAGGATAAAAATTATAATTTTGATATATATATATTTTTTTCTTTTGCAATAAAAAGGGTGTAATAAGTAATAAGTAAGATTGAAAATTTTGATGGTGGACGGTTTAAATAGAGGTGTGTGAAGAGCAAAAAGAAGATGTTAATAGACCGATATATTATAATATAAATCTTTATTGCAATCTTATTATTTAATAAAATTATCTTAAAATTCATTATAATATATTTTCATATATAAATAGAAATAGCTTTTTTAAAAAAATAGAAAAAAAAAAAAAAGGTCTAGCCGATAATAATTGTAATGATATCGAGTTTGAAAATAATTATGAGCATATAAAACCGAAGACTATAACTGCTTGTCCATTTCTTGTGCTCATAAATAATGAATCTTGACTAACAAAATTGGATTAACTCAGTTATTCTAAGAGAAATATTAAAGGACATAGAATTAAATGAAGAAATAAATTTCCTAGATTTTGTAATGTTATAAATCCAATCCAAACCCATTTTATTTTATTTTATTTTTCTTTTCTTAGGTTGGTGATTTCCTTGGTCTCCTTGCTTCCTTTGTTATTACTTTTCTTTTGTATCTATTGACGAAGCACCATCATGGACAATGGTCCCGTACTCCACGTTGCGCCAGCAGAAGATAGTTCCTCTTTTTTTCCTTTTTAGCACATTACCGGGTCCCATTCTTGAAATAAATTTTTAATTAAATGATTTTAGGGATAAGATATTTTGTAATTATTAATATAAATACATCTAGCAGAAAAAAAAATGTTATTCAATTTAAAAAGATTAATTGGTCGGATTTTTTTTGTTTCTGTTTTTTAAGGTCTAAAATTCTATGTTCAGGAAAGTCGTCCACCTAGTAAAGGAAACTATTATAGATTGTTTAATAAATGAGTTGAGTTTGAGTTAAGTTAAAATTTTTAAATTTGAATAGTATTAATTTTTTTAAAAAAATTTATAAATTTTATTGACTTTTCAGAAACAAATAAAAATTAAAATGAAAAAATACATTTTAATTAAAAGTGAGATGTGTTACCAAACACCCATTGTATTTGTCATCTTTTTTAGCTCTGTAGGGAAAACAACTACACATTTCTACTTTGTCCTAGGTTCTGTTAGAATAGTACAAATCGTTGATGACAGTACGTAAATTGATTTGTCTGCCCAATAAAAGAAAAAATTTTAAAATAATTATATGCTTAAATCCCTTTAAAAAAAATCAATGCTTTTAAATACTACGAAGCATCACTGCTAATAAAAAGGGTTGTCTCGTGTTTAGGTTTCATAACGGGACTCACCTTCTATAATGGGCGATATTCAATACTATCAGTATAGTCTAGTGTTATTATATATTTCTTGTCTACTGATTCAGGATATCTGTTATTAAATTATCTTAATTATCTTCTATTTTTCTTTGCATTTACCATTGTCTTTCTTCTTCTTGGTTTATTCTGAACTTGTTATTCCTCCCTTAATTAAAGTTATCCTTTTGGATGCTTTCAGCAACACAATACCTTTTTGGACGATTATATGAATATCAGATTTTTTTTTTTTAAGAAAACCGTGAATATAAAACTTTCCCTTTAAAAAAATTAAAATATATAAAGTATCAAGAGTGTGACATGAATGGATTGGAGTCCGTAATACTAAAATTGACAGTTTTTACAATGTTATTTGTGATTCCTTTAGTATTAGTACATAAACATATTTCTCTTAAGAGTAACAAAAAAAAAAAAAATCACGTGCTTATTTTAGATGCAATCCCTTATGATTCATGTTAGTTGATTTTTGTAAATCAGATGTTTTTTCGTTATGTATTTTTTATTACATTATCATGTCAAGTTTTGTTTTATTTATAGAAAATTACATCACAATTATAACATATAATCCTCTGAAGAAACAAAGCATGTCTGTGTTTTTTAGATGCAATTGATGTTATTTGATTTATCAGATTATATTGTTTTATGCTTCTATTTTTTTTCGATAGAAACTTTATGTTAAGTTTGAAGCTCGCATGTTAAAAAAAATATATGTATATGTGTGTGTATATATATCTATATGTATATATCACTCGCATGTTTTTGCACGCAAGTCATTTCACTTGTACAAAATTATCACCGTCCTTGTGGGAAGTCCTCAAACCGAGGCAGAAGGAAAGGAAACTTCGTCTGCCCGTTAAATTATTAAAAAAAAGAAAGAAAGAAAAATAAAAACCAGGAAGAGAGAGGAAGAATGTCACTTTTTTTTTTTTTTTCCTTATTTCACAATTTTATGATCAATTCATACTCAAACCCTCTTCTTATATAAAAATAAAAAATAAAAAATTTGACTCCCATAGAGAATTGATTTTATAAAGAACATCGAACTAGAAATAAGGAGAAATACATGTTCTGAATTACGTAAATGGATGACATAAAAAAAATAAACAGGAATCGAGAAAATATACGACTTTTTAATAAATCTTTAATAATTTTTTTAAAAGTTGATGGAAACATTTGATCATTTCATTACGGTCCGTAACATCAATATCACATAATAATTTTTATTGATTTAAAAAAAATAAAAAAAAATAAAAAAAAAATAAAAAAATTTTAAAATAATATATAAAAATAAATACAGTTTTACACGCCTCTGTTAATGATAAGAAAGGTTGATAAGTGCATCACCGTACGACTTATCTCCTCCTGCAAACTAAAACCTCTGAAGGATAGGACGAGACGATGCTTGATATGCTCGAAAGTGCCTCACGAGTCATGACTGATGGCAGTCATATCCCATTCACAGTTTCGATCTGGTAGCCCTCATCCTTCACAAATGGCACGTACTTTGCCATTGAACTCAACATTTGCAATCAGACTTGTAGATGAAATTTCAAAGCCAAAAACCCTACGGTGGCCGCAGCTTTAGTCAAAAACGTTATGCTTTATTTCTCTCGCTCACTCTTTTTTTCTAAGCGAACTAAGGACCTGTTTGATTGACAAGTTTAACTCAAGTTAAATTATTAATTTTTTTTATATTTTTCTGAAAAAATATTTTGTCTTTTATAAAATTTTTTTTTATCTTTTTTAAAAAGTCAATAAAAATTACTATTAAAACTAAAATATTTCAAACTCAACTCGTACCAAACACCCCCTAAATTCCCCTACAAGAATTTCACTAATCTCACTTTTCCAAGTAAGCATGTGTTTGACACACCATCTTAAATCCAAGCTTGCTTTTGGTTTGTTCCAAGCTTACGTTTGGTTTGTCGGTTGGAGATAAAATTTTAAAATTGAAGTTGATTAATTTTTAAAAAATTAGATATACATTTTATTGACTTTTCAGTTAAAAACAAAAACTGAAATGAAAAAATAAAGTTTAATTTAAATTAAACTTGAATGTCAAATAAAGATTTTTTTTTTTTTCAATTTTTAACTTTTTCAAAATCCACATTACATTTATTTTTCTTTCTCCCAAACACACATTCATTTTAATTTCTAAATTCAAATTCTAATACAAGATGGTGTTCCAAACATAACTAAATAATAACCCAATAAAAAAATATAAACCCAAATTCAATTCTGAATAGTGGATTCCCAAACACGAAGAGTAAAACTGCAATAAAATTCTTTTGTTACACCATATCGGTAGAGTTCATTTTAGTTAAGATATTATTTTGTGCATGATAATTATAATATACCTTAACTCATAATATTATATAATAAAAATAAAAAAATAGAAATTAAAAAAAAAAAACCGGTTTCTCAACCAGTCAACCGGCGGCCACCCCTCCCAAATGCCGACCAAATCTAGCTTCCGGGGGGTCACTTAGGCTCGAGTGTGGGGGGTGGGGGGCTCAAGTTGGGGCTCACAGGCGTCGAAGGGGAGGGTCCCCTAGGCTCAAGCACGTGGGGATGGTGGAGGGGGGGCTTGTTGGCGTTCGAAAGGGGGTCACTTGGCCTCTAGCGCCAGGGGAGGGGGGTCTGTTTGGATAGGGGAGGCCTGGCTCATCGGTGGGGGTTCGTTGGCCTAGGAGCGTCGCCAGTAGTTAGGGAGGGATTGAGTGTCTTACCAATTTCTTTTTAATTTCTTTTTTTATATATTTATTTTAAATTTTTTTAGTTTATGTTAGTATGAAATAGGGTACATTATAATTATCATACACAAGTAATATGTTAGCCGATTGATTATATTTTAACGGTTTAAAAATAAACTCTACCGATTTGGTACATAAACGAGACTTTATTATAGATTTATCCAATTACAAAAATAAGAAAAATATTTATTAAAAAATAAATAAGAAAAACAAAATTGTCTGTAAAATACTGAACAGGCATTTAACATGCGGCGCCAGCGAGTTCCAAACCAAACCCCAGTTCATCCCAATTTCCAAATTTAAAAAAAAAATATTCAAAATTTTTGAGAGGAAAGAAAAGGCAAAAAGAGAATTAAAAGCCGAAAGACGAAAAGAGGGAAGTTTGTTGAGTTTCTAATCCTAGACTACTAGAGAGAAACTCGACGATCCGAGGAGAGGACAAAACTTTTCGGAATCGGTCGAAGCTGATTCTGGAATCTCCGATCAAACCTCGTACAAGTCGAAGGCGGAGAACTGAGGAAGATGGCGATTCTGTTCGCGCTGGTGGCGAGGGGATCGGTGGTGCTGGCTGAGTTCACAGCGACGGCGACGAACGCCGGCGCCATCGCCAGGCAAATCCTCGAGAAGATTCCCGGAAACAACGACACCAACGTCTCCTACTCTCAGGACCGCTACGTCTTCCATGTCCGCCGCACCGACGGACTCACCGTTCTCTGTATGGCCGACGAATCCGCTGGCAGTACGTCCTTCTACTCTTTCTCTTTCCTTCCGATTTTTGGTTTCTATATCCTTGATATGGAAGATTTTTTTTTAATAATTTTCTTCATTTTATGAGATTTTGGTCGTCCTTGGCTTCAATTTGATGCAAAATTCTTGGCTGCTCTCAAGGGGTTTCTTTCTAGGAGATTGAGCTTGAGCTTATCAGTGTTTTGAATTTTTCTTTAATGGCAAAGGATTTTGTGTAATCCGAATTTTGACCTCGGTTTCAACTTGCTTGAATGGAAATGATGAAAATGAAAGAGGATTCAATTTTGACCTTTATGATTTATCAAAATAATAATAATAATAATAATTCGACTCTATGTTTTTTTTTTTTTTTTTTTTTGGGAACTTCCAGATTTTTGTCAACTTGACAACATTTCTTTGTAAAATGGCTTGTCTGATTGTACGAGGAACAAAGGGGATATCATTGAGTAGGTTAAAACAAAAATGGGGAAGAACTGAAAAGAAACGATTTAAATTGTTTGGTTATTCAATATGTGCAGGGAGAATTCCTTTTGCATTTCTCGAGGACATTCATCAAAGATTTGTGAGGACTTATGGCCGCGCTGTTCATTCTGCCCAGGCTTATGGCATGAACGACGAGTTCTCGAGGGTTCTGAGCCAGCAAATCGAATATTACTCAAATGATCCAAATGCAGATAGGATAAATCGACTTAAAGGTGAAATGAGTCAGGTAAGCAACGGATGTTTAAATCAAAATTTGGATCCAATATGTCATTCGAATCAGTTTCTAGTTTATTTATGTTAAGCTTCTTAATAACCTTTGATGGGTAAATACACATTTTTCGTTTAGTAGTATACTAATCTATATCTTTTCACTCAATTGTGCTATGCAATTTGTGCTTAAACAGGTTCGAAATGTCATGATTGAGAATATTGACAAAGTTTTAGAGAGAGGCGATCGCTTGGAATTACTGGTTGACAAAACTGCTAATATGCAAGGAAACACCTTCCGGTTCCGAAAGCAAGCTCGCCGTTTTAGAAACACTGTGTGGTGGAGAAACGTAAAGCTTACGTATGTTATCTTCTTTAAGCCTTCTCTATAGATAGTGCTGTGAGAATTAACATCAGAGTAATACCATCTCTTATCCTTGTTTAGAAATTAGTACGAGTAAGATTATTCAAGACAGGTCTTGAAACTCTATTAGGGATAAAATTTGAAGGGGTTCAGGAAAATGATTTGCTCATCATTTTAGCTCAAGTAAATTGAATAGAGGCTCTTTGGATAAGTGAATAATTTTGGAGAAAATTTATGCTTATCGGCTATTGACTTCAGCATTTAGTAGCAATCTGAAAATCCAATTGATATTTTTTATGTTGATTGTCAACACTCAAAGATAACTTTCAGCTACTGATCACATGAACTATTCAAGTGTCGTGTTATCAACTTTATTATGCAGTATGGAATTTTTGTGTTTCATACAAATTATCACAACTTGCCAACAATGATGGATTGACTAACTCCGAGATCAGACTGACAGAATGCTTTATGTTCTTGCAGAATTGCTCTCATAATCCTCTTGCTGGTGATTGTTTATGTTGTGTTGGCTTTTGTCTGCCATGGACTTACACTGCCGACCTGTTTCAAGTGAGGGTGAGTACCAAGCTAGATCCGAAGTGCTCCTGCATTTTACCTAGCGTCTTCTTTCGTTCTTTCTTTCTCTCTTCTTTTTTCACCCTGTTTATCTCTTTCGGTTTTATGGTATTCAGTATTCTCGTATTCGACATGCTTTGGCAGACAATTCTTGTGTATGCGAGCTGTAATGTGTATTTTTGTGTGGGCGGGCTTGTGTGTTGCTTGCTTGTGAGAGATTTGAACTTGTTCTAATTGTACCCTTCTGAAACTAATATACCATACAGAAATATAATGTCTTGATTTGTGAATTTGGTTGGAGAGTTATGTTTTTCATCAACAAAGGGGAATTCAGTTGCGACTCATGGATTGTAATCTTGTTTTATCTTTGGTCCATTTGTTTATTTTCTCCCACAGAATGTGACGCGGTGACCGTGCATTGTACAACTCTTTAAAGCAAATTTATTATTATTATTATTATTATTATTTTTGGAAAGAAAGTTCGTTTATTAAAGTTTGCTTCTTGATTCGTGACTATAATAGGTGAAACCGTGCTTCTTATTTTATATTCCCTTTTGCAGCATTGATCAGAATCAGTGAATAAGACGTTCTGGACAAAAGCTTCTGCTTTTTTGGTTCCCATTTCAAAAACATAAGTTAAAATCTGCAGATATTTACAGCTTCCTCCTTTCGAGAGCGACGCATGATTTAATGCACGAAACTAGAACAACGTTGAAATAATTTTCTGTCTAAAATGGATGCTAAAGTTGACGATGTGGCTAAAATTTCCATGTGAACGACAAATAAAATTATAGAATACAAAAAACATGAGAACATGATCTTAAAAAAAAGAAGGCACGAAAAGTAAAAACTAATTTATGTATCTACCTCTCAATCGATATACAGGACCCTTCTCCGAGTTGTTTTTGGAAGAAGGGGGAAAAAAAAACCTGTTGATTAGTATAAACATTTTTATGAGAATTTATGAAGATATTTTTTTAATAATGTTGAGGTGGTATTAACCAAGTTAAAACAGAGATGAAGGGGAAAGGTATATTACTCTTATTTTAATTAATTAATTAATTAATTATTTTAATGTTTGGTGTAGATTCCATGCATTGATCTCTTTACTAGGGCTCTTTAGCCCATTCCTCACTCAGGTTTTGTCTCTTTTCCCGATGCTGCCGGCAATATAAAGAAGCGGCTAAGCTCCTGCTGTAATAAGCAAGCAAAACTCAAACATGCTCAACAAGGGTAGCTCGATCGATCACATGGCTTCGATTGGTTTCGGTCTAATCAATGATAGGGGTCCGCCTAATCTTTCCACAGGTACGATCTAGACGACTACATTCCTGTTGGGGGCAATTGAGTGGACAAGACCGTATACCTCCGGCTTATCTAGGTCTTTTTTAGAGTGTAGCATAGCTCTCCCCTCAGTTTAAGGATGGTCCTCCTCTCCTAAAGCCATAAGCATATCTTTCTTAGTATCTTTCAATAGAATATGTTTTTTCCTTACAACCTTTAGGAATTAAAGAACCTCGAAGGTTTTGAAATCTCCCATTGAATTCATTCCCTATTTTCTCTCTTGCGCAAGAATCAAGGGCTTAAATTCCTCTCCTCTCTCCACCTCCTGCCAAACAAGCTCTCAATGTCTACAGTCTATCATTTCTCTTTGCTTATTATTATTATTTTTTCCGATGAACTTTAGATAAGGGATTTGAACTTTATGTTTTGTAATACAGTCATATGTGAAATTATTATTATGATATATTTATAATTACTTTCGTAAGATGTTGCGAGTTTTAACTCGATGAAAATTCGGAAAAATAAAACAAAATAGATGACGTGGATCTTTAGGGCTTAGGCACCATAACCATTTACAAGCAATCAAATTGGTTATCGTGCTAGGTTGAATTCATTGAAGGGAGCCTATAAATAGATATCCTTCCACCGAGATAGGAACACGAAAAAAGAACAAATGTGCCTCAATAAGAGCATTACATTTCGTTGGATCCATTAATTATTTATTTTTGACAAAAATACACAACAGACCAAACACCCGTTTCAAAAAGAAAAAGACTAGAAAAGAAAATGACAGAATAGCTCATAACCGACTCTACCAAGATTTTTTATTAGCACTTGATTTTAGCTCTCAAAACAATGTCAAAAGTGAGTTGTTCCCTACTTAATATGGAATATATATATATATAAATATATATTTAAATATATATTTAGGGTCTTTGTCTGTAGTACATGCTTGGAATTTGATTCTGTCACTTTGATATAAAAAATGCTATAACTTTTATTCTCTATGAGAAATGGAGACAGACACAGAGCATATTTACGAAATAAAGCAGTCATTCGTGGGAAAGAAAGATCTTGGCATTCCTTCCAACTTGATCAGTTAAAAATATTATCCTATGTTACACTAAATCATCCTCTACAATATTAAACTTGTTTAACAACGCTTCTAACTCTTGCAACGTGATCTTATAACGTTCTTGAGATTGCGCCCCTTCTTCCGCAACCGGAAGGGCAAGCTTAGTTAGATGATTATACCAGTACATCGGGTTATACGCGTCAATGGAACTACTGGAGACATGATCTAGAAGATACCTGCACTTAAAATCTCTACTCCACCGAGGCAAGATGTAGCGCGAAGGGATTTCCTCAACGCCGTTGTAATTAAGGACGTTCAAAGCATGCCTGCAAAGATAACCTTTGTAATTGAACAAGCTGCAAATGCATCTAATGTCAACTTGTGTCGTCTCGTACAAAACCTCGTGGTACTTAACTTCCTTTTCAGTTCCCCCGACTTCAACTCTTTCTTTGACTATGTATGTGACTATTGCCCCGTTAACGTTGACCTGTCTTGTGTTGAAACAGGAGTACATCCCCTCAACTTCGGACTGGAACCTCTTGAAGATCTCTTTCGTGTATACTTTAGACAGTTGCACTTCAAAGTTGCATCTCGTTTTCAATTCATAGCTCGAATTTCTCGACTCCATATCTGCTGTTGCTTCTCTCATATGCTTCCTATGTAGAGCTAGGTCGTACTTATCAACAAATTCCTTAAATGATGTGTGTTTATGTACATAACCATCAAAAAGAGAAGTCAAGCCCTCGTTTTCGTGGATAGGGATCATTCCTGCAAAAAATACATCCTTCAAGTAAACTGGAACCCAGAGTTGTCGTTCTTCATACAGTGTCTGAAGCCATTTATTGTCCCCTAGTCCGTGCAGCTTGATCATTTCTGCCCAAGAAGTTTCGAACTCAGCAATTTTCAAGGAATCATAAACTGCTTTATTCAACTGTCTTTTGATAGCTTCGTATCCTTTCAATCCTCCCAACTTCTCAGGAACTCTCTGCATTATATACCACGAGCAATAACAATGATGAGCATTTGGGAAAACCTCGGAAACTGCATTTTGCAAAGGTTTACACTGGTCAGTAACAACAACTTGTGGAGAGCGCTCTAGCATGCATTTTAGCCATGCCCTAAGCATCCAAATGAAATAGTCGACCGACTCATGCCCAAGAAAGCCACATCCCAGCAATATAGATTGGCCATGGTGATTCACACCGACAAACGATAACAGTGGGATCTCATATTTGTTTGCTAAGCATGTTGTGTCTATAGCAACCGTGTCACAGAAGTAACCATACGCAGCCCTGGACCTGGCATCAGCCCAGAAAACGTTCCTCAACCGCCCATCATCATCGACATCCATCAAGTAAAAGAAATTCGGGCTTGTCAACTTCAGCCGACAAAAGTAGTTGTAAACCGCATGAGCATCTCCTTCTTTGAGCTCCAAATGCTTGGAGTGATCCACACCACTCACACACTCCATTTCCTGAAAACTCGAGTACCCGTTACATACAGAATCCATAACAGCTGTTCGGTACAGCTTGATGGTATGCACTTCAGTCACAGGCTGTGGAGGAAGTTGTGCCTTTTTAGCAGCAAGAATCATCCTCTTATGAGACTTGTAAAACCTCTTGATCTGTGGACTGACTTGATGGTTATGCTCAAGCTCCACTTCAACTATTCTCCACCTTTTGGAGTCCACAAGCCTGATCACAACCATGGCAGGGCAACCGGTCCTTGTTTCAGGCCTTGGGTTGTTGGCCTCACTCTTCTTCTTGAACCCTGCACTGCTGCAACTCAATTTTGCTCTATAACGCTCCTTCCTCTTTGACCTGAACCACGAATTGCTCACTCTGATGCCAAAACCCTGCTCTTTCGCGTAAACGTTGTAGAAATCATAGGCCGCTTCGAAGGAATCGAACTCCAAACCGACAGTTGGGAGGGGAGGTTCCTTCCTCCTTTGAGTTTCCCCAATTTGGTAATCATGTTCAGCCACAGGGCAATCTCCATCAACCTCATACTCATCACCTTCTTCGAAAACCGGCTCACTATTCAGACAAACTTCTTCCATCTGAAAACACGATTTTTAATCCTCAAACCATTGAAATTGAGGCACCAGCAAGAAAAAAGAAAAAAGAAAAAAGAAAAAAGAAAAAAGAAAAAAGAAAAATAAAAAATAAAAACTAATTCTGCAACTAAAAAGGTAAAATCGAACAGCACGCCATGGCCATGAATAAATGTGCAAAATTTAAAGAAAAATTAGCATTATTTCGGGAGATAGTACCAAAAAACAAAATTACGTAGAAGCTATTTCTACTGTTTAGTGATCATGTCAGTGCTATCAATGAATTTCGCATTGGATCTTACTTTCTTTCAGTATATTTTGCGGGAAAGCAAACAATCGAGGAATTGAATACACCTTCACTTTCTTTTGCTTTTCCGAATAGAAAAAAGAAAAACTGACCTCAGAAATGAAGCCAAATGGGGGTTTGGATGAATAAAGACACGAATTTTCAGGGGAAAACTTAAGTTTTCTTGGATCCCAAACAGGGGAATCGCGAAAAGTCCCGAATCCCGATCGGGAAGCGAGGAGTGAGGGATTGCGGGGGATTTGGGAGGAAGAGATCAGAGGAGAGTCTGCCCCTGAGAGGCTCTGAGGTTGGCTTTAGAATCGGAACAAACAAACTAACACGAGAAGACAGAGAGAGAGGCAGAGAGAACTGGGTAATTTTCGGAATATTTGAATGTGGTGGGGATTTTTCTTTTTGTTTTTTCGATGATACGTCATCGTTTTGATCATTATTTCTTCATCGGAGTGGCGGAGAGTGTTTCCTAATTTCGGACATGTCTCATCACTGGGCAGACGCCAGATGAAGATGAAAAACCAGAGGTGATAATCGGGATATAAGTTCGTTTGCTGAATGAGTTTGAGTTAAAAATTTTAAGTTTGAGTTGAAAATTTTTGTTAATTTTTTGAAAAAGGCAAAAACAATAAAAACTTAAAAAAAAAAAAAGACAAAAACTAAAAATGAAAATTTTGAATTTAAACTCGAACGTCAAACAAAACCATAATGATAAAAGGATAACCTACCAAGTCTATTTTATTTAAGGTTTGTTTGGTATTTAAGTTTAACTTTAATTAAATTATATTTTTTTATTCAGTTTTTATCTTTTTCTCAAAAGTCAAAAAAATTTACAACTAATTTTTAAAAAGTCAACAAACTCTAATTTAAACAATTTATCTTCAACTAACTTATCAAACAGATGCTTAATATTCAGTCAGGTTTGCCTAGTGACAAATGTTAGATGAAGAACCATCGGTGATAATCATGATATAATAATAAAAGGATAACATATCAAGTCTGTTTTACTTAATATTTACAATATTGAAGATTTTTGGAACGTGACAATATCATTAAAAAAACTAGCTTGTAGTTTTTTTTTTTAATTTTTTATAAGATGAATTAATTGTATTGAGACAATAAAATTCTATTTAGGTTTTTTTTCTTTCCATTCAAAAACTAATAATTATTAGGAGACAGAAAATGAGTGTTCTAATTATAATTCTGACTTCATTTTATCACTTTTTATCATATTTTATCGTGGTGGGAGGGATCAATTATGAAATTTTTGATAAATTCACATGTCCATATGATGACAATTCAAGTTTAAAATTGTAAAGTGAGACAATTTATATTCTTTAAGATTTAAATTTGAAATTAAGGGGGAGTTTGGTGGAGTAGTTTGAGTTGAGATTTTTAAGTTTGAATAGTAAATTTTTTTGAATTTTCAGAAAAGACAAAAAACTTTTTGGGAAAAAGACAAAAATTTTTTTGGGAAAAAAACAAAAAAAAGTTTGAGTTGAGTTAGTTGAGTTAATCTTTTTTTAAAGGGATCTATTTGTTTTTGTTTTCTTTTGTTCTTTTGCTTATCATTGAGTTCAACAGAGCATCCAATTGGTACTCTTGATTGTGTTGTGTAATTTCTATGAAGTTACCTTATCTATAGAGAATTTTACTATAGTGGACATTTTGACTCAAGTGACAACAAGATTAGTTCGTCAGTTGGAGATAAATTTTTAAGTTGGAGTTTTATTTAACTTTTCAAAAATTAATTATAAATTCTGTTAATTTTTCAGGAAAGATAAAAATTTAGATGAAAAGTATAATTTAATTAGAGTTGAATTCGAATACCAAACAAAGCATAAGAGTCTTGAAACCAGCATATACAGATACTTGCATAGTAAAAAGTACTTACTATTATTTAAGAATTTGATTTGAAGATTTAAATTTTACACTATACACATTATAATAGAGTCAGATATGAAGTTATTACTAGATTATATCTACAATCACATTATTACTTTTTTTAAGATAAACACATGTGTATATTTAAACGTTACGCTGGAGTTTTGGCATTATTACTCCAAATTTTTTTGGCTTTTTACAGTTTGTTTCTCAAAATTTTAATTTTGACAACTTTCTAAATCATGTTCACGATACTAGCTTCCATTTAATTAATAATTTAAATTTAAAAGATTTACATTAAAATTTGAATTGGATTTTTAAGGGGATGTTTGGCATTACATTTTATTTTAAACTAAATTGTACTTTTTCAATTCAGTTTTTGTTTTTTTCTGAAATTTTTTTGTCTTTTTTGAAAAAGTTTTTTGTTTTTTCTGAAAAGTCAATAAAAATTACAATTAAAACTTAAAAATCTTAAACTAAACTCATTTACCAAATACCCCCTAAAACTTCTTATAAATCCTTACTTGCTGTGTTTATGAGCTTTTCGTCATAAAAATTTTTTTTTTTTTGAGAAGTTAAGCAAAATATGGCACATTGCAACAATAAAAAAAAAAGGGATAATCTATGGTAGAGACCCGGGTCTCTACCGGTACGGCCTTTTTTTAGCCCGTTGATATTTAATCAAACAGTTGAAATGTTGTTGGTATACTATACTTATTATACACCTTACCTCATATTACCCTTCCCACCAAAAGTCTTCTTCGTCGCTGGCGACCTTTTCACAGCCGGCGACGGACGCCGACAATCCAACCTTGACGCCGGCGACCCACCCCCTACCACCGGCCCCAGCCCCGGCCGCTCCCTCCCCCTCCGGCACCCCTTCTCTCTCTTCCTCTTTCTCTCTCTTATCCTCTCCCTCTCTTCCCCTTTCTTTCTTCCCGGCCTGGCGCCCCCCCACCCAGGTCCCCTCCCCCGACCTCCCCCCACCCACCGCCCGGCACCTCTTAGCATCCCCCGACGGGGACCCCCCACCCCCTATCTCTCTTCCCCTTTCTCTCTCTTTTCCTCTCTTTCTCTTCCCCTCTCTCTTTTCCTGGCCCGCGACCCCCCATCCCCCCTCTCTCTTCCTTCTCTTATCTTTCTTTTATGGCGTCTGGGGTTGGGGGGGCCACGGGCCTAGAAGAGAGAGAGAGAGAGGAGAAGAAAGAGAAAGGGGAAAAGAGATAGAGGCAAAGAGAGAGAAGGGGGTGTTGGCCAAGGAGGGGGCGGCTAGGGCTGGGGCCGGTGGTGGGTCATCGGTGTCGGTGCTGGAGCCGGGGGTGGGAAGATAGAGAAAAGGGAAGAGATAGAGGGGGGTGCCGGCGGGGTAGGGATGGGTTGCCGGCGTCCGTCGCGGGCAACGGAGAAGACTTTAGGTGGGAAGGGTAATATGAGGTAAGGTGTATGATAAGTATAGTATACCAACAACATTTCAACCGTTCGATTAACTATCAAAGGTCTAAAAAAATTCACCCAAAAATAAAAATATAAGGAGCATATTATCAAAATTGTAAGTTTAAATAAATAAAGTTGTTAAAAGTAGAAAAGTTCAAGGGACAATAACGCAAAAAAAAAAAAAAAAAACCCTTTTTCAAATTGAAAAACTGAAAAATTGTTGAGTGTAGAATGGTTAGGAGAAAAGTAGCACTGCCAGTGAAATTTTGCTTTGTTTTTGTTTTTTACTAGTAATACTATAAAAAGCACTCACATTAGTGAAAATGTTTTTTGTTTTTTGTTTTTTGTTTTCTTTTTAGTTTTTTAAAACGAACTTGGTCAAAGACCACAATCTCACATAGCACCAAAAAAACAGAAACAGAAAATCAGGGTAGCCCACCTAAAATCAAACTACTATAAGAAATCTAGAACCGTTAGATGTCCATCGAAGTTTATCCAACGGCAAGTAAGATTAAACAGCGTCATAGAAAAATGTGCAGCTCAGGAATGGCACAAAATCATCAGAATACATGCGTCCCATCACGTTATTGGCTTAAAATTTGTTAAACAAAAATCCACGTGGCCCTCTCACAAGACCGAAACACGAAGCGATCAAACGAATCGCCACACACGATTCTCTTCCTCCACGTGCAGTCGTAACGTGTAACCATGGCAGCGGAGTCCCAGACGCACGTGCAACAATCCACTACGATATCCGATACCTGGTCCCATGGGGTCCACTTGGTGACGGCGCTGATTCAGGCAATCTTACGTGGTACAAAGTTACTAGGTGTAGGGAATTAAATCCCTTACCCAATAGCAGTCTAACATGTAGACGTTGGTTGAGAAAATTTTTTTTTTTTAATAAAAGATAATTTGTTGATTTAGACCTTAAGTTATGTATCTTCTTATTTTAGTATCTGAACTTTTAATTTTGATAAATTAGTTTACCAACTTTCTATTTTGAGAATTTTGATACCAGACATTACAATAATGAAAGCTTTTAATTTTTTTTTTTGGTTAATTTAGTACTAAGATAAAATTTTACATAAATAATTAAGCTACATGAAAAACGTCAAAATTTTACATAAATAATTAAGATACATGAAAAACGTCCTCATAATTCTTATTAAAAACTAAGGGCTTCTTTGAGGGGATATTTTGAAATGGTGTTTTAAGGTTATGTTAGAAATGTGTGTTTTAGAGGAAAACTTTTAAAAAAAGTCACGTTATACAGAAAATAGTGTCAAAATTTAAAATGTGTTAAAAAAATATAAAATGGATATTGTTTTGTTCGTTTCGTCGTTACGAGCATTTTGATATAAAAAAACATCTCATTTCGATTTAAAATAAAAAAATTATGGATTTTTAAATTTTGAATTTTTTGAAAATAAAAAAGAGAAAAAATTTGATATAAAATTAGAATATTGAAATACAAATAGTTTTTTGCCATTTATATGGCATTCTAAACGAGTCCTAAAACATTTTACACTTAAGTCCCTTTTGGAACCTCCACCTTGAATTGGAGTATTCCAAATGTTTTTGTTTTTTTTCAAAGTAAATCAATTTTATTATTCACATTTCTAAATATTTTTTTTTTCATTTTCAAAAATTTCAAACTAATTGAAGTTCATAACTTTTTCATCTTAAATCAAAATGTGATATTTTTTTTAATCGTATAAAATGACAAGATAAATGAAGTAAAACTCATATTGTCAGTTTTTATTTAAGGTTCTTATATTTTTTAATTATTACACTTTATTTTCAATGAAACGCATATTTATAAATATTAATTCGCTTCCAATCATAATATTCCTAAAACTTCAAATATAATTGGTACTCTGAACCTACCTTAATGAAATAATTATTTAAAAACTTTTAGGTATTATGTAATAGATGCGATTATTTCTATTAAATTTTAAAAATAATTTTCTCTAATTTTATTTTTAGCATCAAAATTGTCAAGAAAAAAAAAAAGGATACAAATCCATTAAAATTAAACATTCAACGACCAAAATAGCAAAATGTTTATATTTAGAGGCTAAACCGATAAATTACAAAAAAAAAAAAAAGAAAAAATATAAAAGAAAAAAAAGACAGAGAGGAAGGCGCACGTTAATTCTCATGCGCCTCACATTGTGCAGAGTCCCACTTCTTACCCTCTTTCACCACATACCTCCCTCTTCTTCTTCTTTCTTCTCCAACTCTTCTTCTCCTCTCTTCCCTCTCCCTCCCTCTCTCTCTCTCTTTAGAAACGAAAATTGATCAAAAGAACTGAACGACGGCGAAGAACAAGGGAGAGAGAAAGGCGGAAATGAAGCAGAGCGCATCGTCGGAGGCGGTTTCATCGTCGGCCTCCTCGTCGTTGTCGTCGTCATCGGCGGCGCCGATTCTGCCGGACCAATCGCAGAACGACACGTCATCATCGACGGCGGAGAAGCAGCCGTCAATATCTGCGGCGGCGGCGGAGGACCTTGCAGCGGGGTCGAGGGATGGCGGCGGGGCGCAGGAGACGGTGACGGTCGATCGGCGGGGCGAGCACTCGGCGGTTTGCAGATGGACGGTCCACAATTTTCCGAGAATCAAGGCTAGGGCATTCTGGAGCAAGTACTTCGAGGTCGGAGGGTACGATTGTCGCCTCCTGGTTTACCCTAAGGGCGACTCGCAGGCCCTCCCGGGGTACATCTCCATCTACCTTCAAATCATGGACCCTCGCGGCACATCCTCTTCGAAATGGGACTGCTTCGCCAGCTATCGCTTGGCCATCGTCAACCTCCTCGACGATTCCAAGACCATTCATCGCGATTCTTGGCACCGGTTCTCCAGCAAGAAGAAATCCCATGGTTGGTGCGATTTCACTCCGTCTTCTTCCGTCTTCGATCCCAAATTAGGTTATTTGTTGAATAACGATTCTGTTTTGATAACCGCCGATATATTGATACTCAACGAATCCGTCAATTTCACGCGGGACAATAACGAGCTGCAATCGTCGTCGGCTTCGTCTATGTTGACGATGTCGTCGTCGGGTGTGGCCGGTCCCGTTTCCGACGTCTTGAATGGGAAGTTCACTTGGAAAGTCCACAATTTCAGTTTGTTTAGGGAAATGATTAAGACTCAGAAGATAATGAGCCCCGTTTTCCCTGCCGGGGAGTGTAATTTAAGGATTAGTGTCTACCAGAGCTCTGTTAATGGGGTCGATTATCTATCCATGTGTTTGGAGAGCAAGGACACTGAGAAGACTGTCTTGCTATCCGATAGGAGTTGTTGGTGTTTGTTTCGTATGTCGGTTCTGAATCAGAAACCCGGTTCCAATCATATGCACAGGGACTCCTATGGGCGGTTTGCGGCTGATAATAAGAGTGGGGACAATACCAGTTTGGGTTGGAATGATTACATGAAAATGTCGGATTTTGTTGGGCTGGATACTGGGTTTTTGGTTGATGATACGGCAGTGTTCAGCACGTCATTTCATGTAATTAAGGAGTTCAGTAGCTTTTC
The DNA here is from genome assembly GCA_025413485.1 of Ficus microcarpa. Lineage (NCBI taxonomy): Eukaryota > Viridiplantae > Streptophyta > Magnoliopsida > Rosales > Moraceae > Ficus > Ficus microcarpa. Next base: position 39,411,833 of record CM046377.1, on the reverse strand, counting down.
CAAGAGTGGAGCCTTGATTGGAGGTAGGACTGGAAGTGGGGCAAGGAAGTCGGATGGCCACATTGGGAAGTTCACTTGGCGGATTGAAAATTTCACAAGGCTGAAGGATCTCTTGAAGAAGAGGAAGATAACAGGTCTTTGCATCAAAAGCAGGAGGTTTCAGATAGGAAACCGCGACTGTCGTCTTATAGTTTATCCCCGAGGTAAGCTTGATTATTGCATTTTAAAGTTGCGTAGTCTTTATCTCCTTAAATGGTCTGTATTAATGATAACCATTTCCTTGTGTGAACTTAATAGTTAATCTTCTTCAGATAGTTTTGAAACTGTGTCATTGTCATTCTTATACAGATAATTGAGGACTAGTACTCTCTCTGTTGTTGTTATGGAAATCCGGTGTTAAGCAGCTTCTTCTGTAATCGTTTCACCTGAACTTTTTGAGCTAAATTTCTAGTGACCTGCCATCATAGTCTGACTAAAAAAATGATCTGGTATATGATTGATGATATGAAGGTACTGTAAGCTATGATGGGCTGTTGTTAATGATTGTTAATACTTGGCATGATTGATTAATACTTTCGCAACGGACAGTGGTTTTTATGTAATTTATGTGAATGCACATGGTAAAGATTCTTTGTCTGTTAGTTAATAACTCAATAAAGAACTTGAATTGCTTATAATAGCATTCAGATAGTGAACTGATGAACATTTCTTCAATGTTTGGTGGTATCAGGGCAGTCTCAACCACCATGCCACCTTTCAGTATTTCTTGAAGTTACTGATTCACGAAATACTTCCAGTGATTGGAGTTGTTTTGTGAGTCATCGCTTGTCGGTTGTAAACCAGAGGGTGGAAGAAAAGTCTGTCACAAAAGAATCTCAGAATCGCTACTCCAAAGCAGCAAAGGACTGGGGTTGGCGGGAGTTTGTGACACTTACTAGTCTCTTTGATCAAGATTCTGGGTTTCTTGTCCAGGACACTGTTGTATTCTCGCTGAGGTCCTCATATTAAAGGAGACATCCATAATGCAGGAGTTTACCGACCAGGACAACGAGTCAGTCAATGGAAGTTCCCAAATTGATAAGGGTGAGAAGAGAAGCTCATTTACCTGGAAGGTGGAGAATTTCCTGGCCTTTAAGGAGATAATGGAGAACCGGAAAATATTTAGCAAATTCTTTCAAGCTGGTGGATGTGAGCTTCGAATTGGTAGGTTTAAATTCTTCCATTTCCTCTAGCAGGTGGTTGGTTTTTTTTTTTTTTTATTATTATTATTTTATTATTTTTTTATGCCATTAACATTTTTTTTCTCCTTTTATGCAGGTGTGTACGAGTCCTTTGACACCATATGTATCTATTTGGAAAGTGACCAGTCAGTTGGCACTGACCCGGACAAAAATTTCTGGGTCAGGTACAGGATGGCAGTAATAAATCAAAAAAACCCAGCCAAAACTGTATGGAAGGAGTCTTCTATATGTACAAAGACATGGAACAATTCTGTTTTGCAGTTCATGAAGGTCTCAGATATGTTGGAACCAGATGCAGGGTTTCTTGTGCGTGACACAGTTGTTTTTGTGTGTGAAATCTTGGATTGTTGCCCTTGGTTTGAGTTTTCAGACCTAGAGGTAAGTTTTTCTCAGCCCATTTTTCTTTAATCTAGGCGGTTCCTTTTCTTTTCATTTTAGTGTAGACGATGGTATTGTGATTATTTCATGTAAACTAAAAGACATTGTGAAATATGTTTTATCTGTTTTTTGAAATATTGAGGTTTCTTCTTCGTTGACCTAGAAATTAGGACGTTGCTACTTGTGAGCCTGTGACGCCTCTGTCTAACCTTGTGATTTCTTGCTTCTTGTCCCTTCCCTTTGGTTATATCAGAGAGGACGTAAAGGCTTTCTTTGTTGATGCGTTTATTTTTATTTATAATGTTACTACATAAATTCCTTCTTCTTCTGTTTTTGTTTTGTTTTGTTTGTTTGGACCCTTTTTTATGGTGGTTATACATGCCTATGTTTACATGTATTTTATCTCTTATCAGGTGTTGGCTTCAGAAGATGATCAGGATGCTTTGACTACTGATCCTGATGAACTCATTGATTCTGAAGACAGTGAAGGAATAAGTGGCGACGAAGAAGATATCTTTAGAAACTTGCTTTCTAGAGCCGGCTTCCACCTGACATATGGAGATAATCCTTCCCAGCCACAGGTCACTTTACGAGAAAAGCTTCTGATGGATGCTGGTGCAATTGCTGGTTTTTTGACTGGTCTTCGCGTTTATCTTGATGACCCTGCTAAAGTAAAACGCTTGCTTCTTCCAACTAAGTTTTCTGGTACTAATGATGGAAAGAAGGTTATGAAGACTGATGAATCTTCCCCTAGTTTGATGAATCTGCTGATGGGAGTGAAAGTGTTGCAGCAGGCTATTATCGATTTACTGTTGGATATAATGGTCGAGTGTTGTCAACCTACAGAAGGAAGTTCTAATGATGATTCTTCTGATGCAAATTTGAAAACTTCTCCACATGAGAGTGGAGTTGATAGTCCTTCGGAATCTGACAGAGAAAATGGAGGCACAGAATCTGCCCAGTATCCTATAAATGTGAGATTGGAGTCTGGCATTGATGAAACTAGCAGTGGTTCTGCTGTGCAAAGCTCTGACATAAATGAGGTTCGTGCACTTGGGAAAGCTCTTCCTGGACAACCTATTTGTTCGCCAGAAACTTCTGCTGGGGCTTCAGAAAATGTGTCTCTGCGCACAAAGGTAAAGTACCTTTTCAATAATTGATTATGCTTTGGTAAATTAGCATGTCTTGATGCTTGAACTTACTGAATTTCCAGACCAAGTGGCCAGAGCAATCGGAGGAGTTATTGGGATTGATTGTTAATTCTTTGAGAGCTTTAGATGGAGCTGTTCCACAAGGCTGTCCTGAACCACGACGAAGGCCTCAGTCAGCTTCAAAAATTGCCCTTGTAATGGATAGAGCTCCTAAGCATTTGCAGCCTGATTTAGTTGCTCTTGTGCCCAAGTTGGTTGAGCAGTCAGAACATCCTCTGGCTGCTTTTGCACTTCTTGAACGACTTCAGAAGCCAGATGCAGAGCCTGCCTTACGAACTCCTGTAAGATCTTGCATTTCATTAATTAGTTTATTTACTTATTTCTTTTTAAGATGCCACTCATTTTTGTTTGGATGTGATTCAAGAGTTCTAATTGGAGAAACTACTTGCAATTTGCATCATTCAGTTGCATTATTTGTTTGCATGTTTCACATCTAGTCAAATTCTTGACACTCGTCATATGTTTGCCCGACCCCATTTGATGAGTGTAATGTAGTGAACTGCGATATTGTTCTCCCTAAACATTGTTATCATGGTTTTCCAGGTTTTTGGTGCTCTCAGTCAACTGGAATGCAGCAGTGAAGTTTGGGAGCGAGTCTTATTTCAATCTTATGAGCTTTTGATGGATTCAAATGATGAACCTCTTGCTGCAACCATAGATTTTATATTCAAAGCTGCATCCCAGTGCCAACATCTTCCTGAAGCAGTATGCATACACTGTTTTGAAATCTGATCACGTTTCTTTCTCCTGATGTGGCATTTTTTTTTATATAATAATTTTTTTTAATAGCTTTCTTTTCATCAATGAAACTCTTTGATCTCTTTTGCAGGTCAAATCTGTTCGTGTTAGGCTAAAAGTTTGGGTGTGGATGTTTCTCCTTGTGTCCTAGAGTTTTTGAGCAAAACTGTAAATAGTTGGGGAGATGTTGCTGAAACCATACTTAGAGACATTGATTCTGATGATGATTTTGGTGATAGTTCCTCAACAATGCATCATGGGCTTTTCTTATCTGGTGAGCATGGGCCTACTTCTGATAGGCTGCAAATGGTGATGAGCAGGCTTTTCGTGCTAGTCGTCTTTTTTCAGATATCTATATCTTGATTGAGATGTTATCCATCCCTTGTCTGGCTGTCGAAGCTTCTCAAACGTTTGAAAGAGCTGTTGCACGAGGTGCCATCGTGGCTCATTCTGTAGCCATGGTTTTGGAAAGGCGCCTTGCTGAGAGGTTGAATCTTAGTTCTAGATTTGTGGCTGAAAGCTTACAGCATACAGAAGCTGCTGTGGAGGGAGAAGCCGAAGAGCAGCTGACAGTCCAACAGGATGATTTTACTTCAGTCCTTGGTCTTGCTGAGACTTTGGCCCTTTCTAGAGACCTGTGTGTGAAGGGATTCGTTAAGATGCTATACACAATGTTGTTCAAGTGGTACGCTGATGAGTCTTACCGAGGGAGGATGCTAAAGAGACTTGTGGATCGTGCCACCAGTGCTACAGATAATACCCGTGAAGTAGATCTAGATTTGGATATTTTGGTTGCTTTGGCTTGTGAGGAGCAAGAAATTATTAGACCAGTTTTGACCATGATGCGGGAGGTGGCTGAACTTGCAAATGTTGATCGAGCTGCTCTTTGGCACCAGTTATGTGCTAGTGAAGATGAAATAATTCGTGTGCGGGAAGAAAGCAAGCTGAAATTGCTATTATGGATAGGGAGAAAGCGGTTATATCCCAAAAACTAAGTGATTCAGAGGCCAGTAACAATCGTCTCAAGGTACTTGATGTTGATAGATCTAGAACCATGACTTGTTGTTAATTATTTTTGGAGAATATTAGAACTGATCGTATCATTCTATGGCAGTCTGAAATGAAGGCTGATATTGACCGCTTTGCCCGGGAAAGGAAGGAGCTTTCTGACCAAATACAAGAAATTGAGAGTCAGCTTGAATGGTTCCGTTCAGAGCGAGACGATGAAATTACAAAGCTCACTGCTGAGAAGAAAGTGCTCCAAGATCGACTTCATGATGCCGAATCACAAATCTTCCAGTTGAAGTCTCGGAAACGTGATGAATTGAAGGTACTAATTATATCATGTTCTTTTCATCCTGCTTGCTGTTGTCTTCTTTTCTTTTGTTTTACATTAGCCCCAACAAGTTCACAATAAAAATTGAAATAACATAACATTTGTGAAAGGTTGATCATGTGCTGAATTAATTAGGGTGTAAGGTTTTAAAACCTTAAACTTGCATAATTCATGGAAGCATGTAGAATTATTTATGTTGAGAAATTCCGATAGGGACGAACAAACCTCGGAGAATTAAGATGATTGGTCTGCCATCATGTAGTTGACTCTAACATCAAAGTCAAAACACGTTGTATGTCTGTGTTTGCACCATACCTGCAACGACGTTTGTATTTTTAGGTATTCTGCCTCTCTCTTTCTCTCTCTCTCTACATATACACAAACACAACTATAGGCCAACTTTCCTGCTTGTCCTGGTTCCTTGCATTTTTGTAAAATATTTTAGTTGATTGCTAACGAAGTCCTGCTTTTGTAGTAATTGCGTGCCTTTTCTGATTGGAATTCCTAAATGTGACAGAAAGTAGTAAAGGAGAAAAATGCTCTCGCAGAAAGGTTGAAGGGTGCAGAAGCTGCACGCAAAAGATTTGACGAAGAACTGAAACGATATGCCACGGAGAATGTAACACGTGAGGAAATCCGACAATCTCTCGAGGATGAAGTTCGACGATTGACAGAAACAGTTGGACAGACTGAAGGAGAGAAACGGGAGAAGGAAGAACAGATTGCCCGGTGTGAGGCATATATTGATGCGATGGAACCAAAATTACAGGCCTGCCAGGTTCTTTTTTTTCTCTCTTTATGTTATTTGTTGGTCTAATATCCAATTGTTTGTTTCACAACCTAAATCTCTTCTGGTTGTGGTTCTTCTCAGTTTAGTTTACTTTAGTTTAGTGTGTTTATTTATCTATTTATTTATATATGTTTTATTAAATGAATGTACTTCTTCAGTTATACTTGATATATTATGGCATACATTGAAGTTGCTTAACAAGCTAAAGTTCTGTTCACATGCAAAATTACCCGATCGTGCTCTAGCATTTCCTGCTATTTGCTCCTGTATTTCGAGCTCTGGAAATTCATTCCATTGATGTCTTGTTCTCCATTGCAGCAATATATTCACACACTTGAGGCTTCACTTCAAGAGGAAATGTCCCGACACGCCCCTCTATATGGTGCTGGGTTGGAAGCTCTATCAATGAACGAGTTGGAGACACTGTCGCGCATTCACGAAGAAGGGCTGCGGCAGATCCATGGCCTTCAACAGCGCAAAGGCAGTCCAGCCGGCAGTGCTCTTGTCAGCCCCCATAATCTCCCTCACAACCACGGGTTGTACACTGCGGCAGCACCACCACCAATGGCTGTTGGGATGCCGCCTTCCCTCGTTCCGAATGGTGTTGGGATTCATGGAAACGGGCATGTGAACGGTGCAGTTGGACCCTGGTTCAACCATACTTGAATCCCGGTGCAACGGCCATCTTAATGCCAGTATAGGCGATCGGTCACCCATATTTTTTTCATTTTTATTTTTAAAATCTCCCTTTTTTTATTTCCTAGTTATTTCTTGGCATTTTAACTGGTAGAACTCTTGGAACCAAGTGGATGACAAAGGGGAGCGCAGAGATGGGAAAGATGGATGAGAACGGGTTCGGGTTATAGTTATTGAATGTGAAGAAGCCAAGTCCAATAGAACCAACAGTTGCAAATGCCATTACTGATTTGCCTTTCTTTTTCCTTTTTTTTTTTTTTGGTCCTTTTGCTTAAAAGTCCAATATAGGCCTTTCTAAAAGTTTTGTTTAATTATTTGGTCTCCTTCATTCATGGTATTTTTTTTTTCCACGTTAATTAAATGTACAATTTTTTTGCTGGAATTGAAGCAACTTGAAGTTGCCCCAACTGAGCCAGAAAGCAAAGGAATTTAGTACATTCTCAAGTTGAGCAATTTTGCTTTGCTTTGATTTCTCATGAAATCGAGTTCGAAAGTCAATTACATTCCACGTGTGAAAGTAATCTACGGCTACGATATGACGACGCTGGATAAGATCAAATAATGGTAACCCTCAGATCAGTAGAACAAGGTTAAGTTTGACCTTAAATGCTAGCGGCCTTACGTAACGTGAGGGAATAGAGAAAGCAGTATCACGTTTGGTGAAAATCAGAGAAATTGTGGAACATACGAGAGAAGAAGACAAGAATGATATTTGGTGTTAAAATTCTATCGTATCAAAAACATTAGACGGCTCTCTGACGGTGACAGTCTTATTATTATTATTATTTTATTATTATTACAGCTAAGATTCAGATAAGTATATACGTACGACCGCAAGAGAATTTCTTAACCAGTTCAATTATCTTTTTTTTTTTTTTTTTTGAATATTAATATTCAGAAATCAGTTGCTTATCCGAACATTTAATTAGGAAAATTCTAGAAACAAAACATTACTTTATTCCTTAGAAAAAGAAAATTAATATATCAATAAATTCTCATTAAATTGAGCATAGAAAAAAATATATGACGTGACGGCTAAAATGCAAAAAGGTTCGTGAATAAATAAGCTGAGGCTGATAATTTTGAGCAAATGCTACGTGTATGTATTTCGTTGGTGGTCGAGTGCCATCTTCTACACGTGCATGCAAATTATAAGGCCTTTTGTTAATTCCATAATTTGTTGCAACCGTAGCTAGTTTGGTGTTAATTAGCAGTTTACATATAACTCGAGTGTGTAACAGGAAGGGAGAGAAATCTGCCGTCACTTTTTTCATCAGGTTTTGATATTTAAGTGACGTAAATATTAATATACTAATGTGTTTATACATATATACATGCACAAATAGAAGCGTAATTTTCATTCCAATCATTTATTCAACTTGTAATCCCATATATTAAGGAGGAAAAAAAGAAGGAAAAAAAAAAAAAAGCAGATGAGAACAAGTCACATAAACTAATCAGCATTGTATATATCTTTAGTTGACTTTTAATGCAACACGTTAATTCCTTTCTCTGATGTTTCTTCAACCCAATGATCTCTTTCACGCAAATACTTTTTCCAGCTCTCTCTCTCTCTCTCTCTATATATATATATATATGCGCTAATGAAACTCTCATTTTTACCTTACATATTGCAAGCGAAGCTGAATTTGTAGTTGTTAACCCGTTTCTTCTTTACCTCAATATCTTTCAGACATCTACATTGTTTGCTGGATTTGTCTCACCACTACATTATTTGTGTAAGTTGTAACTTGAACTCGGGTCTACTATTGCTTTTGTTATTTCATGATCATCAGTTTGAAAAGTGATTAAATAGCAACATATATGTTTATATTTGTTGTGATCATATTGCATTATTATTCGCTGAGTCGTTTAGAATTTAGGGGGAGAGGGCAAAACATGGGAAAAAATTTGTTAAAAAAAAAAAATTGGATTGAGGGTATTATATAAGCCATATAAATTGATGACGCGTCATCATTAATAACTCCTAAAAGGCGTTTAAATATCGGAGGAAATATATGAGTACGGACGTCTCTTTGATGGATCATAAGCATTAATTTTGAATAATTTCTTAATTAATTGGGAAGAGAAAAATAAGAATCCTTATTAATTAGCGTACGTCTTTCCATTAGAAGATTCTCCGATTAATTTCATGGAAAGTAACACCCATTTTATAATTAAAGTTTATAAATTAAGGTACTTAAGGAGGTAGAGAGAGGATGTCCAATTTCTCGACCGTGACCGAACCGTGAGGGGTTTGTGTAGGAGGTCGCAAGATTTGAAATTTGAGAGTGATTTTATTTCTCTTTATAAAAAACGAGATTCACGAACCTATATCCTTAAAAAAAAAAAAAAAAAAAAAAAAAAAGGTGTTCACGCGCTTGAAAGGTATGTCACATGTTGAGATGTCTGGTCAAAATTTGTGATGGGCTACATTCAAGCTTTGTTTTGACCGCTAACGCATTTTAAGCCTTTGACTTAATTAAACCAGTTGTTACCTTTCATTTCATTTCATTTCATACATAACCTGATCCTCTCTCTCTCTCTCTCTCTCTCTCTCTCATTGTGCATTTTCGCAGCATGAAGAAAGTTTGTTGGCCGTATTTTGATCCTGAGTTCGACAAACTCCCTGAGAGGCTATATGGCCCTCCGTACGTCACTAATTCTCTCAAACTCTCTTTTCCAATTTCTAATTAATCACTTTTTTTGAATTAAATCCTTTTTTTTTTTTTTTGTTTTTTTTTTTGGGCAGTTGTAGAGTTTGCATTGACAATGAAAGCCTTGAAGATTGCACTGTTGTAAAGGTAACCATAAAAATTTTATATACTAAAATGTTCAAGAAATTGGAAAAAATAATAATAACATGATTGATGAGCGTATATATGAATATACAGGTTAATAGCGTGAATAAGGAAGGCCTCCTACTGCAAGTTGTACAGATTTTAACAGACATGAATCTCACCATTTGCAAGAGCTACATCTCTTGTGATGCTCGATGGTACATGGATGGTCAGTATTATATACCACATACATATATATATATTTCCAACCCATATATATATATATATAATATCTCAAATGTTTTTTTTTTTTTGCCCTATGTGCAGTGTTTCATGTTAAAGATGAGCACGGCAATAAAATCACAGATGACAAATTCATCAAAAATATGCAGCAGGTATATATATATATATATATATATATATTATTGGTTCATAAAAAAATGTGTACTTATATATTCACGAATATGTCAGAAGCACTAATTTTGGAGAAGATTTGATTGAACGGCAGGCAATAGACACAACCAGGCCTAACTCTCCGAAGAACTCGGCCAGATCAGCGGGGCCATGGGAGGAACCCGAAACCAACCAGGCCGGTGAGCACACCGCCATCGAGATTACCGGCACGGACCGGCCCGGCTTGTTCTCGGAGATATCAGCGGCCCTCGCCGACCTCCGGTGCAACATAGTGGAGGCTCACTCGTGGAGCCACAACGCCTGCCTGGCTTGCGTCGCCTACATCTCCGACCAGTCCACCGACAAGCCGATCGCAGCCGATCCCCGCCGCCTCGCCTCGATCGAGGACCGCCTCACCACCGTCCTCCGCGCCTCCCGGAGCTCCTGCGAGAGCAGCCGGGCGGCCAACCAGGGGGACGAGGCCAAGTCCACCAACGTGGAGCGGCGGCTGCACCAGCTGATGCTCTCCGTCCGGGACTTCGACGACACGGCAGCGGCGGCGCCGTTTGGGGTGGAAAAACGACACGAGCAAGAGCAGGGGGAGGAGGAGGAGGAGGAGGAGGAGGGGAATAGGAAAACGACATGGGTGACGATCGAGAGCTGTGAAGAGAAGGGTTACTCCATTGTGAATGTGGAGAGTAGGGATCGGCGGCGGCTGATGTTTGATACGGTTTGCACTCTCACCGACTTGCACTACTTGATCTTCCACGCTTGCTTGAGCTCCACTGATGGTTTTGCTTTTCAGGTATTAATAACATATATATATATATATATATATATTTTTTTTTTCCCTAAAGTTGTCAGATTTTTTCTTCATTTTTTCAAGTTATTAAAATGTTGTTAGATACTACTATTGTGCAAGGCATAATAATTTGTGGTTTAGTTCACTAAGTTATGGTTTGTAAATTAATTATTATAGTTATATAGGAAAAAAGAACAATTAGAAACTGTAATATTGTCACATAATTATGTTGGCTCATGTAGTATATGTAATAAGGGAATGAAATATAGTGCTTCATATACATTAATGCTCCATATTTAGGGGAGCAAAAATTCTACATAACTGCTCATGTCTTCATAAATGTGATTTGGAGTCTGTGATTCTCATTTGTTTTTTAAAAAAATAAAAAAACATTTTTGCTTTTATGCGAATACCTTCCCTGGTTTGCTCTCTCACTCTCTCTCTCTCTCTCTCTCTCTCTTTTAATTTTAATTCACAGATGGGGAATTCGAACCCTTTACTTTTGATAAAGTTAGGTGTTACAGGGGTGGAGCTACGTTGTCCCTGAGTTTAATTTAAATTTAGTCTAAAATTTTTTGTGATTTTTCTTCTTTGTCCACACTCAAAATTAATCATCTCATCTAAATCCTCATTAAAAACTCAACCTTTTCTGTCTTTTATTTTTTTATATATATATTTTTTTACCTATATACTCATAATTGGTTGTATCAACAAAGCAAGAGATTATCGGTCATAATGAGATTAAAGTTATAATACAGGATTTAAGTTTAGTATAGGCCCTTACTGAACTAACTAATCTGTTGGGTTATGCATGCGATCATAACCCACATTTTATTATACCAATGGAGAATGATGTTGTCGTTTTCAGGAGTATTTCATACGACATGTAGACGGGAAGGCCTTGAGGACAGAGGGCGAGAAGGAAAGAATCATAAAATGCTTAGAGGCAGCAATAGACAGAAGAGTGTGCGAGGGAATCCGGCTAGAGCTGTGGGCGGAGAATAGAGTAGGGCTGTTGTCGGACATAACTCGGGTTCTGCGAGAGAACGGGCTGGCGGTGGTGCGAGCCGACGTCGCGACGGAGGGAGAGAAGGCGGTGAACGCGTTCTACGTGAGGGACATTTCGGGGAACGAAGAAGTTGACATGGAATTGGTGGAGTCCATGAAGAAACAGATTAGCCCTATTGTCCTTCAAGTCACCACCACTACTGAAACACACGTTAGGCAAACCTCACCCGATAGGTCTTCAGGGGCGGCTAATTTCTCTCTTAGTCTTGGCGACAGACTTAAATCTCAAATTGAGCGTTTCTCTCACAACTTCGTTACCATCAAGTAATTTATAACGTATTTGACAGTCATAGTTATAGATGTAAATGTTAAATAGGGAAAGAATTAAGGGGAAGTTGTGTGTCTGTATATATATATGTGTGTGTGTGTGTGTGGGGATATTGGACAGTTTAATCGGTGTATAGGGATGTAAATAAAAAGGGGAAGGGTATTATTGAAGGAGGAACCATTCCTCGCGTCGGTTGTCTGGTTAAAATTATATATTGGTGGGGCCGTTTCAGTAGACGGATTTGTATGTATTACATAAATAAATCAGCAATATGAAGTACTTGTTTCTAGGCTGAATGTAAGTTACAAAGGAAAAGAAAATTAAATTTTAATATGATATATTACTTCTTTGGAAAAATGATGTCGTTTCAGTAAAGATTGTCGTTTTGTGAAGATATGGTCACTTTATTGGATAACATGAAGAGTTAATAGGAAGAATTCCAAATTCTACCTAACTAACTTGTGGCTTGGTTGATCGAATTCGATACAATATCGGGGCTGTATAAGGTACTCGAACCTATTTATTCTAAGACCTGCTAATCCTCATAAGATTTTGTCGTTTCGTTGGATATTATTGTTACTCGTAGACTCATACAACGAGTTTGTTCCATGATAAATTATGTAGTTTTAAAGATGTTTGCTAGTTCTTAAAATGTTATCGTTTCTTGATTAACAAGGTCGTTTTTGAGTTGGTGTCGTTTATTAGATGTCATCACTTTGTTGGAATTGTGTCCTTTTTTTTGGGGGGGGGGGGGGGGGGGGGGAATATATATATATATATAATTTCGATTCTTTCGGTGATGTTGATTTTTCAAATGGATTCTGTTCTTTCCTAAGATGGCTGTCATTTCTGTAGTAATATATAGCTGTCATTTTTGTAGCATGATGTTGTTACTTTTCAAGATTATGTCGTTTCTTTAAATATTGAGCGTTTCTTAGATGCGGTCGGTTACTCCTTGGTAGTTTTCTTTTCTTTCTTTCTTTTTTACAATTTTTTTTTTTTTGTAATTCAATTCTATGATTATGATGTTTTTTCAAGGTCATTTCCGAAAGATGATGTCGGTGTACTAAACAGATTCGTCGTTTGCTGAGCCTTTGTCTTTTTTAAAAGATGATGTCGTGGATTAAGATTATATCGCTTCCTGAAGAGAATGTCGTTTCTAAATGCCGTACTGTCCTTAGTTAGTTAGTTAGTTATTATCATTTGCTAAATTGTCCTTTTTTTAGGTATTACTGTCCCTAAAATTACGGTGGGATAGGAATTATTATTTAAATTATTAGATTGATTTTTCAATGATGTAATTTTTTTTGAACTTTTCAATGATGTAATTTATAACAAGAATCATTCTATATATATATATATATATATATTTTTTTTTTTTTGAGTAGTAGAATCATTCTATATTACATATCGTAAGTTTTTAACAAGAATATTTATAGATTAAATTGCTAAAAGTTAATCAAATAGTTAAAAATTAATATTTGATACTATACAAAATAAGAAAGGTAAACATTTCAAAAAAGCAAAAAAAAAAAAAAAAATAAAAAATAAAAAAGAAAAAAGAAAGAAAAAAAGGTAAAAGCTCTCTCAATCTTTTTCCCTTAAATATCATCGTTTTACTAATTTGTTGTCGTCTGTTAATACTGTGTCGTGCAGAAGTGATGTTCGTAATATATTTGTCATCATGATAATATGATGTTTCTAGATTATTGTAATAGTCTAACACAAAATAAGAAACGCATAAAATTTGTTATTTTCACATTTATACAAATATATAACATTAGTGTTAGACATTTATACTGTTATGTCCACTACCCATATAGAGACCAGTGATAACATTTCGTTACTCTGTTTGCTCGTACTGCATCATGCATGTGTCCTCTTACAGGACGTTAGGTCACAAATAATTGGTACCTCTTTATTAAAATTCAAACTAATAAAACTAAATTTGCACCTCTTTATTAAAGGTACTGTACATATTAGTTAAAAGGGATTGACAAGATGTGGATGAAGGACGATCAAATTATATTTAGGTTCATTGTATTCGTGCGGATTAACATGTGATGAATGCATTTGGGACTCGTTTTGAATCTTAAATATATATATATATATAATGAGAAATGTACTAAAATTGAAAAATAAATAGAGTAATAAAAAAGAGGATCACTACTATTCTCTTTTTAGTGTAAAAAAAAAAATCTCATTTATTTTTTTAGTATTTACTAAACTCAATAATTTTAATTTTATCAATGTAATTACTAAAATGTCTACTTAAATAATTAAGCAATCGTTGGTATATGAAAAATTATTAAGAGTATATAAGTAAATTTGATATTTATTTCTTTTGATAATAAATCAAAAGAATTGACAATTCCTTTTTTTATTCCCACTTCCTACTTGTAATATGCTCTTTAGGATCTCGGTCCATGATTAAATTGTCATAAAAATAAACACATGATGAAATAGAAAAAGACAATGATTATAGCTAAGTGTGCTGGCTAATATATGCAACATACTTAGAGTCAACGACTTAAAAAAAAAAAATTTTTTTTTCTAGTTATTTGCTCGTATAAGTTATTATAATGTGATACTTTACAATTTTATTTTTTTTATAATCAAATTTTTGTTTCTATTACTATCTAATATATTATTATTTTTGTAAAATTTCATGATTAAATAATGTGCCTTATTATCATATTAATTAATTTTTTTCATAATCTGCTCTGAAAAATTGATCCAAACATTTGTGTTCATTGTTTCATGTTCTCAATACATATTTTCAACGAAGCTTGAGAAACAGTTTAAAGAAAACCTTTTATTTTCATATCTAAAATAAAATCACTGTGGATCTGCTCACAAACAGGCTCATGATTTTTTTTTTTTCTTTCCTGCGATGGCGCATGCCCCCACTAGTGATAACGTAAACTGAGAAGGAAAACATATTTTTCTTCTTCTTTTTTTTTCCCCTCCTAAAAAACCCTATTTTTTTTTTCTTTTGACTAAAATCAATTATGTGTGTGTACTTAAAAAAAAAAAAAATCAATTATGTGAAAATAGTAAGTTAAAGATGGATCGTATTCTAGATGGGTACACAGTAATAGTTGACAAAAATTTGGCCCCTAGATAGGAAAAAAGTGATTATATTATATATATGTAAGTTGTTATGGTAGGATCTTTTATATACACTATTGATAAGAACAATTAAAAATTGGTGAATTAATTTTTTAACGAATTATCAGTTCCTATCAATTATGATTTTTTTAAAACCTGGAGTTAGGGGACTCGAACTCTGCATCTTTTAGTGGAATTAGGTGTGAAATTATTAATAGGTTATGTCTACAACCACAAAAAAAAAAAAAATTTCTTCAAAATATACACAAATATAAAAGAGATATGAGATTGGAGATTATATATGTATATATATATATATATATATATATATATATATTAGTTGAAGCACATTCTCCACATTTGTGAAATAGTACACTGTCTAAATGACATGAGAATTTAAAAAGAAAAAAGAAAAAAGTAGAAAAACGCAAAACGACAGACGACAAAACAAATAAAGACCAAAATTCCCTTGCAAAACCAAAAAAAAAAAAAAAAAAAACTGTGAAAGGTTGAAATATAAAATATTGTTGGCCTACCTTCCAACAGCTTAAGCTTTTGGGCTGGATTGATAAACTAATATGATATTAGAATGAAAGGTCCTGAATTCAAACTCCCTATAATTGCACTCTTTATAACCCTTTAACTTAAGCTTTTGGGATGGATTAGTAAACTAACAGAAACTCCTTTACAAAACTTCAAA